>PVJA010006009.1:0-24553 GCA_004027025.1 Myocastor coypus
AAGGGTGCCAAAGCGCCTTTCCTCTGCTGGGTGGTCTCAGGGTGCCCCAAAACTGGCCAGCACTCTCAGCCTTGCCACGGAAAACAAGAAGTTGAACCAGCAAGGCTGGCTTGGATCCCCCTACCCAGAATCTGCAGCTCCCATGCGACTGAACTTGGGCACCTATGGTGTTTTCTCAAGCCATCTCTGGTCTGTGGTCAAGGAGAGCCAGCCACATTTTGGACCTAAGAGACTTAAATATACAATGATGAAACTAATGCCCAGCCTATAAAGGTGTCACTAGGTTTAAATAAGATGATATTTGAATATGGTAGGTACTCAGTAATTGCTTATAAATGCTAATTTTAAAAACAAAATCATAGACACATTCTACCTAGGAATGATATTAGCAAAACTGATGGAGGGAGGGCCTCAAAAGGTCCATTACTGTACAGAAACTCTAAGTAAACTAGCAAACTGGAACCTTCACAGGTACACAGATGCTAAGGAATATATTCTTAAACATATTTTTGAGAGAACCAGTGGGCCAAGGAACTCACGATAAAAATTACAAAACACTTTGAGATGGAGCACAACATATAAAAATATGTGGAATGCAGTGTAAATAGGCCTCAGAGGAAAATTCATATCTTTATATACCTATTGTAAGAAAATGAGACATTTCAAATTAATAACCTAACTGTATAATTTAAGAACAAAAAACAAAAAACAAAAAAAAACTAGCAAAAGCTAGTAGTAGGGAGGTAATATTAAAGACTGAAGCAGAGATAAATAAAATACAGAACAGAGAAGCAATAGACAAAATGAACCAAGAAATTCCTTGTTTGAAAAGGTCTACAAAATTGACAGGCTTTTAGCTGTACCAAAAATAAGTCTTAAGATTTAAATTAATAAAATCAGGAATAAAATTGGTAACATTACTATCAAGTTTACAAAAATAAGAATTATAAGCTATTTACCATGAATATCAGTATTTGAATAAATTGGATGATCAACCAGAAGAGGAAAGATTCCTAGAACCAATTTAGCAAAACTAACTCAAGAGAACATTGAAAAAAATGTGAACAGCCCTATAACAAGAGATTTAATCATGAACCAAAACAATTCACAGAAAGAAAAGAAAAACTGCTCTAGACCAGATGATTTTAATGGGAAATTCTGCCAAACATTTAAAGAATTACTACCAGTCCTTTCCAAGCTCTTCTAAAGTATAGTGGGGAAGAAAAGGTTTCCCAACTCATTCTATATGTTAGTAATCCCTAATATCAAAGCTAGGTAAAAGCATAATAGGAAAAGACCAATATCTCTTATGAAAATAGATGGAAAATTCTAACAGAATACACATGCTTTTGAAAGGATTATACTCCATTACCAAGTTGAATTTCTCCTAGGAACTCAAGATCAATGAACATATACAAGAATACTTGATAAAATCCAGTAATACTTGTGATTACAAAAGAAAAAACATACAAAGAACTAGGAATAGAAAGGAATTTCGTCACAGTAATAAAGACTATAAAAAATCCAAAGTTAACAGCATACCTAATGGTAAATGATCAGATTCCCTTAAGATCACACATATTTTCACTATTTCTATTTAATATAGTATTAAAAGGTATCCATAGTTGAAAGACAGAAGAAAAACTGTCTCTGTGCCTAGAAGGCATGAAGTTATTCATAGAAAATCTACTTTAAGAACAACTGTGGACAATACATGGCTTCAGCAAGGCTGTAGAACACAAGATCAATATACAAAACTCAGCTGCTTTTCCTCCAGCTTGCAACGAATGGTCCAAAAATTAAATTAAGAAAATAATTCCATTTAGACTACAGTTAAAAAAAAAAAAGAAAAAAAAAGAAAGTGTGTGAGAATAAATTTCACCAGAAGAATATACTCTGATAACAACAAAGTATCACAGAAAGAAATCAAAGAAGACCTAAATAAAAAAGAAAACTTTTACTCCCTGGTGAAAAGAAAATTCAGAGAATAAAGACCCAGAGCAGAATTTCCCTTCTTTTTCTTCTTTAATTGCCCTGACGAGGACTTTTAGTGCAATATTAGATTGAATTAATGAAAATGCACATGGCCTTAAGGACCTCTGACCAGTCACCATTAAGTATATTAGCTTTCAACTAAAAAAAAAGAAGAACCTTTAGCTATGGAAAGACATTACAAGAAAGTGAAAAGGAAGCCTACAGAATGGCAGAAGCTATTTTGCAAGTCATACATTTGATAAGGACTCAGGGTTCAGGACAGGCAAGGAACCCCTGCAAGCACAAGGCTGCAGTGCCCTGGGCTAGCTCTTACTTGAGTTCGGCAAGGCACAAACAGAAGGCACAGTGAAGGCCGACGACAGAGCCAGACAAGCGGATAGATCTCTTGCCCACTCAAAGGGGGTCTAGGAACAAGTGGGTCAGAGGAGAGCGGAGGGGACATATATAGGATGAAAACCCGACACGCACAGGAGCCTAAGGACTTTGGTGGCTAAGGATACTGTTCACCATAGGCAGGAGATAAGGCGGATAGAATGAAGGAGGGCAAAATAGGGAAAGGGGATTTAGAGGCGGAGCCGGAGGCGGAAGTAGAGGGGTGGGGAACGTGACTGTTACGAAGAGCCAAGATGTACTCCACGCACACACCCACTCGCGTGGCCAACTGTAAACTGCATGTACTGCAAACATGCGCTCTACAAAAATCAACAGTTCCACTTAACAAAATAGGCAAAGGGCTTTTGATTAGAGGCCGTCCAGCCACGCCCCCCCACGCTTAAGCATGAGACTGAAAATAGGTGGCAAAAGCACGCATGTGATTTCTCATTGCTGTGTGACAGCTGCTCAGTATAGCCAACGCGCAGGAATAAACTAGTGTCTACACCAGCAGCGCGCGTCTGTCCGTGCAGCGGGCTGCGTGGTGCTCAGCCCTGAGCGCACTGCGCAGCACCGAGACAGCGAGACCCAGAAGACTGCCTACCGCAAGGTCCCACCTACGCGAGATGTCCAGAGAGTGAGATCCCGCGGACAGACCAAGCGCAGAGAGCAGCTGCTGGGGCTCCGGGGCGGCAGTGCAACGTCAAGGCTCTGAAATGACATCACACTGCTGGGCCACCACGCTGTGCACATGCTCAAAGCGAAACTTACGCTTGAAGACAGCAAAGTGGTGGGGAAAAAGAGCCTAAGGTCAGGGCAGAGTGGGAGGCATTGCCTTCAAGGCCCAGCCGAGCAGTTAGGGCAAGGGGGTGGGGTGGCTATGAAATACACATAAAAAGAATAAAGCCTATCAGAAATAACCAAAATCAATGAGAAAAAATAAACTATCTGACCAAAGCATTAAAAATGCATGAACAGTTCAAAGTATCCAGGACAAATTAAAAAGCGAGGTGTAGAATCACAGAGTGCTAGCAGATAACAGGGTAGGTAGCTGTGCCCGGGTGTGGGGGGGGGGGGCATGCGCATGCGCGCGCGCACACACACGCACACACACTGTAAAATAAAGCCATTAGAGAAGTGGAAGTGCAAGAACAAGAAAAAGAAGAAGCCCCTAGAAGTGCAAAGCTGTTCAACACCTCTAGAATGTAGGGAAGGCCAATTAAAATGGAACGCGGACAGCTTAGTCCATCAGACTGTAATTTGAAAAAACAGTGCCACGGTATCGTAATAAGGCAGGCACCACAATGCACTTCGCAGGTGACTATATCTGTCCTAGAAGGAAAAGGGATTTAACGGCACCTCAAAGCCCTAAAACTATGCAAACACCACCTAACAATCCATAGCTTTCAAAAGATGAAATAAGTAGTCACAGACTCAAAGGCAAGGGTTTTTTTCATTGCCGTATTATTTTTAAAACAGTCAAATAATAAAATTTCCAAGAGAACGAATAAAACAATCCACTGAAATTTTATCACTCAGTAATAATCATCACTAAAATAAGGTGATAACATCTGAGATTTGCTTGTGGAGCTGCAGACAGAAAGTGTGTAGGTGAGGTTGATTGCTAAGTGTTTGGATAGATGAGAATAATTTCACAAAATAGCCTCGTATAATGCTATAATTAGGAAAACAAACTATTCTACTTACTTTATACAGAAAAAAATAGAAATTGCAGTTAAACTGGAGGATAAACTTCTGAAAACAAACTTCACCACCACAAGAGATTTCATTTCTAAAATATCCCTTTAAAAATATTGAATTAGTTTCTTATGGAGGGTGTAATAAAATACCACAAGTTAGATGATGTAAAACAATAGAAACTTATTGTCTTCCAATTCTCAGGATGTGAGAAATCAGATTCTGCTCTCAGTTCAGCCTGTTTTCTCCAAAGGCATGAGCAAAGCAACTGAGCCGGGTCTCTGGGCAGCCCTGGTGGCCCCCCCGCATGCTTTGTCTGTAGATAGAGAGCTGCCTTCTTTCTGAGTGTCATCTCTGCCCTTTATTCCACCAGGGCAGCAATCTCATTGGCTCAGCATCCTCCATAATAACCTCCTCTAACCCTGGCCACCTACGGGAAGGCCCTGCCTCCAACAGGAGCACAGGCTGCGGCCCTTCAGCTTTGGACTTCATTATCAATTTAGAGGGGCTCAATTCAATAACAAATATGCAATCAAAATAAGAAAACTCCACTAAGAAAAATGTTCCAAAAAAGAGCCTGATAGCTATAAATCATTATATTTTAAACTGTGTGGTCTTATTTAAATGGTATTGATTTAACTGCTCTATGAAAAATGAAAAATTAGCACTTTATAATTTTTCTTTTCCTCTGACTTTTGTCTCGAGTTTTTACATGTGTTAGTAATTATAGTTTGTCAATATTTATGTTTAAATTCTGAGATGTAGCTGTAATTCCTGTCATTGCTGAGTCTTGCTTTTATTTTTGTTTTGAAGCTATTTATTTATTTATTTATTTACTTACTTACTTACTTATTTAGACAGGATCTTGCTGTGTAATTCAGACTGGCCTCGGACTTACTATGTACCCCAGGCTGGCCTGAAACTCACAACAACCCTCCTGCCTCAGTGTCCCAACTGTTGGATTATGGTGATTTTATTTTTAGAATATTTTGTTTTATTTTAATTTTGTTTAAGTAGAATGAATTTAACCTACAGTTTTTTATCATTACATTCTAACCTACAGTCTTACCATTTCCATTCTGGTAGCTAAATTTCACCAACTTTCTTTTTTCATGAAACTAGTTATAATCTCCAAATTACTTTTTAAAAAAAGTCTGAATGAACAGGCTGGGCCGTGCTTATTGTTAAGGGACAGTTTAGCTGAATATAGCTATGTCTGCCCCTTTCTTCCCCCAAGTGTGGCTCCATGCTTTCTAGGGGGTCTTCTCCATTCACGCCGTGTGCGACCGGAGTTCAGCTGTCATGTTCTCTGAAAAGGTTCGTGGACGTTAGGCCTTTGTGTCTCACTTGTCCATGTTTACTCTCTCTGAGAATGTTTCAGGCACTACTTTATTAACTTCTGGTGCTGAAAACAGGCAAAGAAAGCTGAGGCCAGCATGGTTTCTGCCCTGGCACTCGACCGGCTCTCTTCCGCTTAGAGGTCGGCACAGCCATTCCTTCAGGACGCCAGCTCAGTTCGCAACGGGGCATTCTTCCTTGTTTATCATGCTGTATTTTTTTTTTCTGAAATATGGTTTTGCCCTTTCAATCCTCGGAGAACAGAAGGCAGTGTGTTCTTGCGCGTGTTGGGTGCTCTTTGGCAGGCATGTCAATCGCCTGCGTCCTCCAGCTAGGTCCTGCACGTTATCATCTTCTCCCTAACAAGCTTTTCCTCAGGTTCCTCTACTGTTATAGCAAACCTTTTGTGTAGGTCAGCAGTGCTGTTTTCCACTAAGTTAGTCCTTTGTGTTTATATTTTATTATTTCTATAATAACATATTTTCCTGCACTTATGTAACGTTGTGGCCTTATGGTGTTCTGTAAGCTTTCAGGGTTGGGTCCTCTTTCGGTTCCCAAACCCATGTTCTGCAGTGCTGATGTACACTGCACAGGTAAGGAAAACAAAAAGTTTTCCTGTTTGTTCAGAGTATGTGGTCCTGCAGGTTAGGTGGTTCCTATCCCCCTTCCTTCCTTCTTTCCTCTTCTTCGTCCTTCCCAGGCGGGCTAGGCTTTCGACTGTAATGTGTTGCTCAGCTGTCACATGTTGTTCTTTCCATCATTCTCATGCCTGACACAGGCAGTTCTGGTTGTGCTTCCTGAGAGACGTGATTCAGCTTTTCTTGATTTTTCTGTCCCGTCTGCAATCCGTTCTCCAAGCTCCCCATTTACCGCTGTAGGACTGAAATGCCAGACTCTGACTGGCCTCAGCCAGTGCTTCCTGGTGTGATCCCCCTGTGCACGGACTGTCTTAGAAAAATGACAAGCAAGTGAAGATAGCTACCTTGCCTCAGGTCCCAAGAATCTTGGATGGCAAGCGGGGGCTGAGAGGCTTTCCCCTGCACAGCTGGCCCAAACCCTGCATGCACAGGCTCTCCACTCCCCACACTGGGTTCTAAGTCAGTGAAGTTAGGGCCCGGCAAGATGGCTCAGTGGTCTAAAGCGCCTGCTTAGGAAAGCTTGGGCGGCTGCAGAGACCTTGGTTCGATCCCCAGCACCACATGCTGTACCAGCCCTGCCCTCAGGGCAGGCTGAGCCAGGCATAAAACTAATAAATAAACAAAAGTTCTGAAACTAAGTCAATGAAGTTCATAGGATACGTAGAAGGTTTATGAACAAAACCAAACTTCATGAGAAAAGCCTCAAAAAAGCAACAATTGGAATCTCATGTTACTAAAAAGTATTTGCACATCTAAAAAAAAAAAAAAAAAATCACCATCAGAGTGAAAAGAAACCCCACACAGTAGGACAAAGTTTTAGCCAACTGTCCAACTGTCCTACAAACCCAAGACTTCTATCTAGGACATACAAAGAATTCAAAAACTCAGATCCCCAAAATTAAAAGATGTGATCCAAACAAGGGCATCTGAGATGAATGCATTCTTCTCAGATGAAGAAATATGAATGGTAAATAAATAGATGAAAATTCTTCAACATCATTGGTCATTTGAGAGGCGCAGGTTAAAACAACACTGAGATTCTGTCTGACCCCAGGAAGAACGGCTATCATTAAGAAGCCAGCCAATAACAAGCGCAGAATGCAGAATGGAGCCATGGAGAAAAAGGAGCCCTTTTCCTTTTCAGTTGGGGTGTAGATCTGTACAACTGCTATGGAGATCAGTGTGGAGATTCTTCAAAAAATGAGGATTAGAGGTTCCATTCCACCTACCTATTCCCTTTCTAGGCATTTTCCTAAAATAATTAAAAATATCATACCATAGCAATCTATGTGCACCCGTGCTTACAGCAGCACGGTTTCTCATAGCTACATCTTATAAACAACCCAAATACCCATCATCTGAGGAATGGATTAAAAAAAAAAAAAGATGTAGTATTTTTATACAATGGTGTACTATTCAGCTATAAAGAAGGTCAAATTCAAGGCTTTCATAGGTAAATGGGTGCAACTAGAGGCCATACTCATAAGTGAAATAAATCAGATCCGTATGTGCAAACATCCTATTGTCTCCCTAGAGTAAGAAACTGAAAGAGGAAATAAAATCTGAAAGGTACAGTAGATATTGTGAAAAGGAACAAATTGCACAATAGGAAAGAGCAACTGGGGTGAGGAATGGAGAAAGGAAAGAAAGCACACACATACACACACACACACACACACACGCACGCACATGCACACACACGCGCACACACACATGATAGCCAAGGTAATTATACTACTAATTTCTACTAGCTCACTGAAAAGAATGGTCTGTGCTTACAATGCTTGATCAATTTTGCATGCTTATGTCTTGTAATCTGAGCAACTACTTTGGATAACAATATGCAGCACATTGACCATTATTAATTTCCTACTACTGTGTTGCACAGTTCCGTATTACTGTCTTTATTGGGGTTTTTTTCTCCTTAAAAAAAAAAAAAATCAGTGGGCTGGCAAAATAGCTCAGTGGCCTAAAGCACCTGCTTAGGCAAGCTTAAGCAGCTGCAGGGACCATGTTTCGATCCCCTGCACCACATGCTGTACCAGCTCCACTCTCTGGGTAGGCTGGGCTGGGCATAATATAAACAGATAAATCAATGATGTCTTCAAAAAAAAAAAAAAAACAGAAAGGATAAACTATTTGTGTAAATCTATGGCATGAATTTGTAATGATTTGAGGGGAGAGGAGATCAGCAAAGCCTTGACGCTGTGCTGTTCACTTAGTGTGAGGGAGGGGAAGGCAGCGGCGAGCCTGGCTACACTCTCGAGAGTGCACGCGGTTGTCCGTAAGCCCCCGCAGTTGCTTATGTGAATGAGAGGGCAGAGGATGCAGGCGCTCCGTGGCAGAAGATGATGCGCATGAACTCAGCGCTGCCCTTCTACCTGGATGGTAGTCTTCAAGTATACTGTTACGTTCAGTGAGAAAAGAAAAAGGCACAGTGCAACAGGTTATAAAACCACGTCACAGGGAGCATTTTTGCATTTGTTAAGCCTGGAGGGGAACATACTGGAAGGTTGACTATTAGTTGTTATTAGGTATTCTGGTATTCCAGGTGCTTACTTAGCCTCTTGACACTTTAGTTTCAGTTAGGAAAGAAAACACACTCTGCTGCCAGTGGACTAAAGCACCTGCTTAGGCAAGGCCCACTTGCCACTCCAGCCCCACCCAGGGGCGGGCTGAACTGGCCACAGACTCCGGACATGGTGGCACATGGCTGTAATCCTCCCGGCACTGAGGAGGCTGAGACAGGAGGATCACCATGAGTCCGGGCTGCATAGTGAGGCCCTCTAACAATATATTTTTTTAAAGAAAAAGAAAGACACTGCATATTTAAAGCAACAGGAAGTATTGGTGGCATGGCGGCAAAGACAAGGGAAGCAATGGCTACGAAGCAAGCGCAGGGACAGCGTTTCACACCAGCCAGCCCCCTGCCTCAGAAACGGAGAGATTCCTGAGGGGTGGCCTGGAAGGGTCACTAACTGAGCTGCATCAGGACGCGTAGGTGGTGTAGAACAGGCCATGTCAGCAGCATCGTCCAGCCAGAGGCCAGACAAACAGGGGCCCGGAGCTGGTGTAAAGGCTACAGGTTGCCCAGGAGATGCGAAGCAGGGAGCGTGTTGTGCTCCTGTGTGGCACGGGAGGAATGGCAGGCCAGCGACTCCTGGACAGGGTGTACGGCCAGAGCCACTGTCGCGCAGCCCCTCCTCCCCAGGAGGCAGCGTGGTGTACACCTCCAGAAACATCTCAAACAGGCTGCAAGGGCAGCGCTGAGAACACCTGGCCTGTGTCGGCAGTGCCCCACCCCCGAGCTGCAGGGCCTCAGTGTGTGATGTGGGGGGCGGGGGGTGATCTGCCTCCTCTCTCCTTATCCCCCCCCCCCAGTTCTTTCCAACTGTGGAATGAAGTGGGGATCATAGCCACCGAATAGCCTCCTCATTAGCATCAGAACTATAGTCCAAACACATTGTGCTTGGCTAATACATTTATTTTTTATGTCATGGAAATGCCATCAAAGCATAGTTAATCGGAATTGAATTAAATCATAATTGGAGAGCTTGTGCACTGGGAAGAGAAATTATTCTTTATTGTTGTAGACTAAAAATGCACCAACTGTAATTTACTTTCTCAAGTAAATGGCCGCTGTGGCCAGAGGGGCACGTGCCATCGACACGGGTTCCTGGCAGTCGGAGCTGCAACACCTAATGTCCACCTAGCCACTGATGTGGCCATGATGGGTACATGTGCAGATCCGGGTGCGTCACTGCCCTGCTGCAGGACATCCGGAAGCCTTTTTCTCTCTCACGGTGGGCGTGCTGATGCCCACCAAGAGGCTCTGGCGGCTGCACAGTGGCACCAGAGCCCTTGATCTCCACAATGTCATCCACAGAAAACAGCTGGACCCCAGGCCTGGCTCCTCCGCCATAGCCTGTGCCTTGCTCTAATGGCTCCTAGCTTGGCTGCCCTGTAGGACTTCAGAAAGACCTCTGAACACCAGAGGGACACTGGGATCCCACCCAGGATGTCTTATCAAGCTCACCAGGACTCCTGTGGAAGCTCACCAGCTTTGGGGACAACTGCCTTAGCCCTTAGCGTTTTGCATGCTCGAATGACAGCCCCAGCAAGGTGGGTCTCCAGCAGGCTGTAGGTGAACAGCCTGCGTCCGCTACCCTGATGGAACCAGAGACTCCACAGAAGTACAGAACCGCCCCAGTGGGCACGGGCCGACGCGCCCACACCTACATCTGTGCGTGCACCGGGCCAGCGGCCCTTGCCAAGACACATTTCTCCTTTCACTGCTGCACCTCAGGGTCTGAGGGCCGTTACTGGCATCTACCTAAGGGGACTCCTCCTCTTCCTACATGATAGTTTGGGTTTTGTTCCTCTGTACCTCTACAGATCTTGTAGAATAAGTAAGAATCTTGGCAGGGCCCTGCAGTGAGGATGAAAGTCACAGACTGGGTGGTGAGTCTGGCGAACTTGGCCATTTCCATGCTCAGCTCTGATTCAGGACTCAGAATGACCTGTGCAGTTGTCACTCGGCCCTGGCCTCCCTAGCACACCCGGGGTCAAGGCCACATGCAGGAGAGAAAGAGATGGGAGCATGGGGGCCCTGGGGCCTGGGTGGCAGGCGGAGCCCTGTTAGCACTCTGCATGAGCCAGGGCCTCGGGCCCTGGGTTGGGGTCCACAGCTTTAGATTATTGCTTCCTAAGCACGCACTGTTACTCTCGCATTTGCATTTAGATTTAGATCCTCAGAACTACTTCTCCTTGTGGTGTGAGGAAAGTTAGCTTCAAAGATCTGAGGGAAGTTGCTCAGCCAAGGTACGGCAAGACAGCGGAGGCAGGAGGCAGGCCAACATCTGTGCACCCCTTCCGTTTGGCAGGCCTGGGTCACTTCGTGGCAGGGACACATTTCAATGCATGCTTCACTGGGCAGTTCTGACATTCTGTGAACACCAGGGCAAGCACTTACAGGAACGTGGACAGCCGCGGTAGTACAGACCCTGGGACCACCACGATGCAAAGATCCCCTTACTGCACTCTGGGTGTGCCACGGCTGGCCAAAGCATCCTCAGTGCAGCGCACGACTGTGGTTGCATCTGGGCTGAAAGGGGAGGAGAGCGACAAAGACGAGAGCCGGGGGCCGCTGCCCATGGAGGAGCACCCTGAAAGGCAGGCACCTATGGGGAGACTTGGAAAGGCCATCCCAGAATAAGGACCACTCTGGGAGAAAGGACAGGGGTTCAGCATGGAGCATTTTAGAGCCACACCCTCATCCAGTTGCTCCACCCCCTGGCTGTGTCCCTGAGGAGCTCAGCTGAGTGCCTGTGTGTGGGAGTGGGAGCAATGATCTGGCTTCGTGCCTGGGTAGGGGAAAGGCACGCTGTACGTGAACAATCAGCTTGATACCTAGCACACAGCAGGGGCCACAAGGAGCCACCAAGGGGGGGCAGCGCTTGCACGGGGCAGCAGTCACAGCAGTAAGAGTCCTAACCTCACTATGAGAGACAGCAGCTCACCCCAGGGCAGGATTCCAGAGGCCAGGCCAAGGGGTGACACGCACGCAAGCCGTCCACTCACACTCCGTTGGACAGATCCAGTCACAAGGATCCCCTCACTGCAAAGAAGCCTGGGGACCTGGGGAGTGGTGACACTGCTCAGCTCAGGCCACCTTGGCTTGCTCCTGGGCCTGGCTTTCGCCTCCTCCTCCTAGTCATCCAGGGGGTCTCAAGAGCCCTGATATCTGCCCCCTATCTATCTGCCATGCAGCCTAGCACGCAGGGGCATTGGAGGGGTAGTTGTGGCAGTGGCACGCAGGCGCTTAAGCCGTGCCCTGCGCCACGGGGTTGCCGTGTCCTTCATCTCCTTGTGGCCTTGTCAGCCCCTCCTTGAGATTAATCATGACGAATCTCGGCATAGTGGCTCACATCACTTCACCATCATGAATAACGCAGACACGACCCCCCGGGCAGGCCCCCAGAGCAGAGAAAAGTGGATGTCCGCATGCGCAGAGGTTGAGCTCCCTCCTACCCGGGACAGCCTTGTGGAAAGCTATAAGCCAGGCTGACTGCTCAAAGTCTAAGGCTATTAATTGCCATTCTTGCTGGGGGAGAAAACTGTCTGGAACGCAAGGGGAGAGGACTGACACCACCCCTCTCCACCCCAGGAGCTCGCACCCCGCTCTTACACAATAGCTGCGTGACCTT
Source organism: Myocastor coypus (assembly GCA_004027025.1). Classification (NCBI taxonomy): domain Eukaryota; kingdom Metazoa; phylum Chordata; class Mammalia; order Rodentia; family Myocastoridae; genus Myocastor; species Myocastor coypus. The sequence continues at coordinate 12,248 of PVJA010006009.1, forward strand.
GCACGAGTTACAGAACCCCTGGCAATGCCCTAGGGTGCCTCGGTAGCCCTACGGCTGGGGTGGGGAGAGAGAGGCCTATGTGCGGAGGTTGTGTGAGGATTCAGGGCAATGCCTGTGCCACACACCTGGGTAGCTGGACTAGGCCAAGTGCCCGGAGGGGGTCAGATGGGCATCACAGTCATAATGGTTATCAGCATCTCCAGGCACAACCCCAGTGCTGCTGCCGTCGTGGTCTTTTAGATGGAACTCCCTCTGTGGTTCAGGCTGCTCTCATAGCACCTCAGTCTGATGACAGGCCATATAAATCCCTGTCTCCTGCAGCAGCAGAGAAAGCTCAGGGACAGCCCAGAAGCCTGCAGAGCCTGTCATGATAAACCTGGCTGTAATCCTGGCTCTTAGTTGTTCTTTTCTAATCTGTCTGTAGACACAAATCTCCTCTCAGCCATGCCGAAGTTGGACTTGGCTGATCCGTGCTTGGTGGTGGGAGCTGGCAAAAGTTTACTCCGTCTCTCCACCTCAGTTTCCTTGTCTACAAAATCAGAGTGCCCTTTGTTCTTGCTCCATGGGAGTCTTGTGGGGGCTGAACAAGAGCATATGGATCAATGCCTGGCACCGTCCACGGGACACCTAGAACGCCCACTATTTACAGGACAGCTAATTGCAGCTCTGCCTGCTGCGATTGCTAAACTGATGCCAAGGCTCCTGAATAACCAGCACTTGGGTGAGACCGAGGGCATGGAGTCATGACTGTCACCAGAAAGAGCCGATGCCTCTCCAGCCAGGGCTCTCAGAGAGCGAGGCCTACAGAGTCTGCCAAGAACATGTACACACACTTCTGGAAAAGAAAACCTTGTACACAGGTTTCTGCACTAAGTGTATGGAGATATCATGGGATTGACACAAGTTATCCTTGGCCTCTACAATTACAAGAGGTGTCCAAGTGGTGGCTGTGAGCGCCGTGAACTGCGTGGGTAACTTTGGTCACTGAGCTTGCCGCACATGCATCCTCAGTTTCTTCTCTGAGGACCGGCAGTGCAGCGGGATTTCTGTGATACGCGGCAGCCTCTGGATCTCCCACACAAAAGCAGCACCTTCTGTTGAAATAGCATTGTTTTGTTTTGTTTTGGTTTTTTTTTTTTTTTTTTTTTTTTTTTTTTTTTTTTTTTTTTTTTTTTTTTTTTTTTTTTTTTTTTTTTTTTTTTTTTTTTTTTTTTTTTTTTTTTTTTTTTTTTTTTTTTTTTTTTTTTTTTTTTTTTTTTATACTACTATATATACATTGTTTTGGCTCTTTGTCCCTTTAGACAGAGACAGATCTTTTAGGTATCATACATATTAAGGAAATGGTGGGTCAGCCTAATAGCTCAGTGGATTAAAGCACCTGCATGCAGGTACAGGGGCCAGGGGTTCAATCTCCAGGCCTGCCATACCAGCCCGCCCCAGGGTGCACTGAGATAGCAACTGAGACCAAGCATGGTGGAGTACATCTGTAATCCTAGCTCTTGGGAAGCTGTAAATAGGTGGATCACTATGAGTCTGATCTAGTAGTGAGACCCTGAATACCCTATAGACCCTATAGACAGACAGACAAAAAGAAAGAAAGGAAGGAAGGAAGGGAGAGAGAGAGAGAGAGAGAGAGAGAGAGAGAGAGAGAGAAAGAGAGAGAGAGAGAAAGAAAGAAAGAAAGAAAGAAAGAAAGAAAGAAAGAAAGAAAGAAAGAAAGAAAGAAAGAAAATGGTACGCTGTACCATGCTAACTAGGCACTACACAAGTATAATCTCATTCATTTTCACCCTCAGAGTCCTATAATAAAGTTATTATCACCATTTGTAGGTGAGGAAATGCAAGTGCCAAGAGGCTAACCCCCCTGCTGAGGCCCCGCACCGTGAGGGGTGAGGACCGTGCCTTCAGGCCCCCCACATCACAGCCACACTGGCCTCCAGGCAAATCAGCTTATTCCCTAGCCCAAGGGACACAGCCCTTGGAGTGCGGAAAGTGCTCCATATAACTATGGATTGGTGAGGGGACGCCGCCCTGGAGGCCTTACGCCCACTGCAGCTCCAGCCAACACTGTGGTCACCTCATGTTTTGGTTTCCCCAACTGTAAGCAAAACCTTGTACTTACCCATACAAAAGAGTAGCGCGAAGCGGACGCAGGGCTCCAGAGGTGCTTCTAAGATGAAAACTACAGGTTAGCTGCGTTATTATTTCAATAGCGCTGGACTCAGCTGTCCCCATTTGTATGGAGTCGAGAACAGGACAGAAGCTCATCTCTGCCCAACCTTGCCCTCTGAGCCTAGAGGACAGACGGGGCATGGCCTTCACCCAGCGCTGCGGTGTGTGTCTAGATGCCACCCACGCCTCGTGGGCCCCAGGGCTGTCTCAGGGGTGGCCGACTCTAGAGTGCATGATTGATTTTTTGTGCAGGGCTGGAACGAAGGGTGCTGGGGCTAGGATGACCGCGGCATCAGACCACCGCCTGGGTCGGCACCGCCCTAACCCCAGGGGACTCGATGTAGTAGAAGGGACAGAGAGCAGACAGGCTGGCAGACACCCTCTCTCCTGCTCTTCTGCTCTCTTCCACTGCCGTGAGTGACGGCCCATCTGCCACGGCACCCTGCCACGGAGCCAGAGGATTATGGCTAATACCTCTACAGACTATAAGCTCACTAACCCCCACCCCCGCACTTGTCTTTCCGTGTATTTTTGTCTCTGCAAAGAGAGAGGTACCTTGGAGGCTAGCTCTAGCTCGGATCGTCCCCCAGCCCCACCCGCATGCCAGGCTCTGGGCTGCTGCGCCACTGAGGCAGCTAGCGTCTGCTAGCAGCCACTGTGCACCCATCTCAGCAGCCGCAGTGTGAGCAGGCTGAGCACCCGAGCTTGGCCCGGCTCTATCACCAGCTCCCTGGCCCGAGACGGGGCCTCCAATGCAGCAGTGCTTGCTGAGCACACACAAAGGAGCGGACGGTGGAGTAACAGGGCAGTCAGGTCATTTGGGCAGCACCAAGGGAGACAGAGCTCATGCAGCCTGTTTTTTGGAGGAGAAGCAGCTGCACCTTCGGCTTATGCTGTGCTCAAACTCTACACGGGGTGAGGGCGAGATTCTGAATAAGACGGTCCTGAGTTCAGAAAGTTCACAGCCCACAAAAGAGGCTCTGGTCCCCAGGCAGAGAGGAGCCACAAGCCTGGGCTCTGATGGACAGGAGTCACATGAGCCTTGGTGTTCATCCAAAAAGGCAGGGCCGCAGGAGGAGTGCGGGGCTGGGCCCACGCCAGAGCGCACCATCTGCAGGGCCTGGAAGCAGGAGCTGCTGGAGGACAGGGCTGGGTGTGCTTGGCCCTGGAGCCTCCTTAGCCCTCGCCTGTTAGCAGGTGCACATCAAGTCCTAGGACTGTAGGGGGAGGAGGGTGGGAAGCAGGGAGTGTGTCTGTTCTAGAGAGCTGGCTGCAGAGGCAAGCGTGCAGTCTTGCCAAGAGGGCCGGGTATGGCTGCTTACCAAGAAGGGATATAGAGGAGGGGAGGAGAATAGGGATGGCGCTGGTAAAACAAGGTAAAGTAGAACGGGCCTTGAATGCCACACTGACACAGAAATTCGGAGTGGTTCCCGTATTCTCACCTTGCATATTTCAGTTTAATATTTCAAGAAGAAAAAATCCTAAGGTTCTCTTTCCTCTGCCAAGCCCAAGGGCATGCTCATAAAATGTAAAGACTGTTTAAATAGTTAAACGTGTGGCCAAGAATAGTGGTCAGGGTGGAGGACACTGGCCCGTGACACCGTAAATCACCACCATGGCTGGGACTTGGAATGGGTGGAAAACCACATGCACCACCAGCCCCGGGCCATACAGGGGACGCACTGAGTCAGCCCTACACGCCGGGCTGGGAGGAGTTACAGGGCCGAACTGGGCCCTCCACCCTGCTGGCCCTTCCACAGGCCACGCTCCGAGGACAACAGAAGCCCACAGGTTTGGAGGCAGATTTATTGACATTGACGGGCACTGATCAGGATTATCCCCAGAGCATCAGGCCCAATCTCTGATAGCCTAGGGCTTATATGGATTAATGGAAAGTACCGAGGTGGGATGACTTGAATGTGTGTAACGGTGAGCAGTCATTGCTAAGAGACAGGAGCAATGGGAACTAGAACAGGAACTGGTACCTAGGCAACTGAGAAACTCAAGTATATTACTGGGGCTGTAGGGCAAAAGAGGCATTTCCTGGTATGGCATGAGACCGCAGCCCTCCCCTGCCTCACGCCCTTCCTCACGTCCTTAGTCCCCTCAACCCAGCAAAGCATGTGTGATAGTTTGTACATAGCTGTCCCCCCAAAGCCTCATGCAGTCATGGGGCAGTTTCTGGAATTTGTCATTGATTATTGTGGGAATGGGTGCTGCACCTCCCCTGGGGCAGGTGATTTGCACTTCAGTGTAAGAAAGGAAGAGTAGTTAGCTGCCTGAATTGCTGCTTGCTCTCTCCTGGCTGTTGCTCTTAGCTGCCGCCATGGAAGGTTGCCCTCTGCCTTGTGTCACTCACTGTGCCTTGGAGCCAGCTGAATATGGGCTAAAACCTCCAGCAACTGTGAGCTAAATAAATCTTTCCTTCCTTCATTCTGAGTGTGGGATATTTGTCCCAGCAATGAGAGAATAGTAGCTAAGACAGCATGGAGGAGACAGGGACCAGCTTGCTAGGGGGCCCAGTCACAGGCCAGACCCTGAGGAGTGCAGAGTCTGAAGGTCTTCAGAGACCATACATCAGAAGAGGAGGCATCAACAAGCCGGCTCCGCTGTTAGCCCCAGGGGTAGACCCTGTACCCTGGTTGGCCCAGGGCTCTCAGCTGCTCACTACTTTAAGACTGAGCACCTCGAGTGTGCTCAGCACCTCACTCATGTCTTTCCAAGTGGTGCACAGGGTGGGACGCCCAGTCCTAGACACCAGATCCTGAAGCCAACTCCATTGTTCAGGAGCTGGGTGGATGCTGGACAGTGATTTAACCTCTCTGAGCCTCAGTTTCCTCATCTTTAAAATAGGATAAACACTGTGGTTGTTGGGAGGCTTGAATGAAAATCTGCATGTGTTGATCGCTTGGAGCATAATTGCTGGCTCATAATAAAAGCTGAATACTCAGAATATATATAATTTAAGGGGCAAATTTTTTAAAAAAATGGTAGGATACAGGGAGGTAGAACTTTTGCAAATTAGAAGGGGATCTAGGAATGGTAGGAAAGACAGGAAGGGGGAATAAAGAGGACCAGGGTGCAATAAGTGTATGTTCCAACTCCTCACAATGAATGGGTTCATTTTGTGTCTCAAATACACTTGATGGGCTGGTGAGATGGCTCAGCGGTCTAAAGCATCTCCTTAAGCAAGCACCACATGCTGTGCCAGTGCCTCCCCCAGAGAAGGCTGAGCTGTCCATAACATGAAAAATAAAATAAATTTTAAAATAAAAAAGTCAAATACACTCAAGTAAAAGCTGCCAGCTCTGACGGCCACCCCAGTAATGCCTGTGCACGTGCAGGCTCTCTGAGGCTCGCTGCAGTTAAGCATATTTATTCACTCATCCAGCAGGACGCAAGTGCCCACTGCCTGCTGGATACCAGCGAGGAGCCTCGTCCACTTTAGGCACGCTAGGAGACATCCTTGACCTGACGTGATATACCAGGTCAGAGCCAGAGACTTAGACGGCCCGGGCTTTATACACTGCCCTCATTCCCATTCCCATGGCTGCCGGCTGCCGTAGCAAAGCACCTCCTGCGGTGGCCTAAGCACAGAGGTGTATGTCCTCAAACTCTGAAGGCTGAAAGGTGTCCACAGGCTTGGTTTATTCTGAGATCAATGTCACTTTGATGAATAGATATATCAAGTCCTCTGACAAATGTATTCCTCAGGTGTGACAAGCCTGTAGTACAAACTGTTACCCCTGATGGCCGTCCCATGACACTTAGCCAAGAGCATCTAAGCACGTGCAGACTGTTGCGGTCGTGTGCTCCCTGGCCCTTCTGCCTCACCAGGAAGGATCTCCACCCCACCTCTCAGAGCTTCCCATCGTTTTCTGGCAACCTTGGGCAATCTTAGGGTTGCTGAGACAGCCCCTGACCGCCGCCTTCGCTTCCACACGGAGGTTTCGGTCTGCATCTGAGTCCAACCTGTCCTCTTCATAAGGACCCAGGCCCAAGGTGTGATGAGTTACTAGGAGGATCTCATTTAACTTGATGACCCCTTCAAGACCTACTTCCAAACAAGGCCATCTTCCAAGGTTCTTCAGGTTGAGTGCTCTGCGTTTCCTGTGGGAGGAGCACAGCTCGCCTCGCGGCCCAGCTCACGGTGGCTTGCAGCGGGATGTGAGGGCGCACAACAGCCTCCTAGGCGTGCTGCTCTCACTCATCCAACAAACCTTTGCCCCGGTGGAAGCCCCACCAATGAGTCCCCTATGGTCCCTGCACATTCCTGACTCCACAAATGGGCGTATCACAGGCAGCCGGGTGTCCTATGGAGGGACGTTCTTATGCGCACTGACAGCCCAGGAGACTTGTTGGAAATTCAGGTTACGCCGGGGCCCTGTGTCCTCCTCGCAGGCTCCCACCTCTGGCATTCTGTCATCTGAATCATCACTCTTCCCCATCCGAGGTGTCCAAGTGTTTTAGAGTTAATATGCTATTTGCTGTTAACTTCAGAGTGGACCACAATCCTGTTAGTTCTCTGGAAGACCTAAAAATACCTTGACACTGGCTCGCAGGGGGACGTTTGCTGGCACGGCCAGTCACCAGCACACAGAGCAGTGTGGGAGGGCAGGCTTTGCAGAGGCTCATTAGGGTGAAGCCTGTGGAGGTGAGAAGAGAGGTACTCACCCTGCAGGAGAAAAGACCTCCATTGCGCCTGCCTTCTTACCTTCCTTATTTTAATAGAGTATGTACGTGCACATATATTCTATTCACATACAGACTGCACCAGAATATAAAGTATTTTTTTGCTCTTTCTTCCCCTTCATATTATTCCTCTCAATTTGTCAGATTCTTGGTGTTACTTTAATATTTTAAATACCATATCCCACCGGCTAATGCTGGGACCCTCCGCCCTTTGCCAACTGCAGATGCCCCGCAAGGGCAGTAAGCATGGAGCTCTCGGCTCGCTGGCACCAGCACTGCAGCTGGACTGGGCCAGCAGCTTCTTCTCGTGCTGAGCTGGCCTGGACTTCAGTCTGCAGCTCTGGTACCCAGGCATGGAGGGTGTGCACCTCACCCCAACCCTCCACCCCGCCTTTGCTGCCCTTTGCACCAGGCTCCAGGCTTGCCGTAGCCATCAGCTGAGAACCTTTGTCTGGTTCTCCCTCTCTAACTGGGTGCTGTCTGTACCTGTGAGCTGAGCCTCAGCCTCACCTCCGCATGCCCTGGGAAATGACTGGCACCAGCATGTGGGTCCTGGGATTAGAATCCGGGCGCTTAGCTGCCAGTGTGTACCCTTCGCAGGGGACTGGCCTCACCGAGCAGCTTCCCACATGGCACAGATCTGGGCCTGAAGCCAAGAAGCCACCAGCATAGTGGTACAGGGAGGCTGCTCCCTGGCACACCAGACCTCAGGCTGTGGCCACTGCCACGGCAAGACAGAGCCTCGGGGAAGACCAGCGTCGGTCAAGTCTACACAGTGGAGTCAGTTTTTAAGAAGCCAATCCAAACCAGGCTCTCTGCTGTCTGCCTGGATCCAAAGTGAAACTGGAGAGGGGGTCCTGAGCCCCTAGGCAGGAGAGCAGGCTGCCAGCACTATGTGACTCGAGGACAGAAGGGGACCAGGGCCTCCTGTACAAGTGACAAAGCAGGGACCTTGAAGGAAGAGGATCACCCAAGGCCAAGGTGGGGCAGGCCCAGACCTCTGCCTGGAGCCACTGCGCTGCTCCCTGGGGCTTTGGGCACTGCTGGGACATTTACTGCTCACTTGTATTCCACGTTTCTGCTCCCAAGGAAGAGTCTCCTTCTGAAAATGAAGTGTGAAACTTTCCTGAAGGGACCCAAAGGGCCTCTCCAGGCGCCTCCTGCCACTCCCTGTTCGCCTGCCCTGCTGCCTGTCAGCTGCCCACTGCCTCCGCTGACCACAATACACCACGGGAAGACCTCGGTACCCCTCTGCCCTCTCTGCAGCTGGGCCTTCTGAGATTTCCAGCCACATCCCTGGCCCGCTTCCATGCTACTCAAAGCTTGCACTCACAGCAGCCTACTTAGAAGTGAGATCACTCCCCACTCCCTGCCCTGCCAACCTCCTTCACCTTTGAAATTTCTGAATACAGTTTTCTCATGATAAATGCTTTCATCAGCTGCAGTGCAAATTCTGTGAGGGTCGAACTGAGTGTCTAGATTTTCACTCCTGTATCCCTGGGGTCTAACACAAAGCCAGATGTGTAGTAGTTGCTCAGTTAATATTTGTTAAGTGGATGAATGAGAGGGAGAATGAGCGAGGGACAGAATAAATGAACAGAAGGACACACACTCTATGTAAGCAGCTAGGGCTGCGTAGAACTCGAAGCGCGCTGTAGGAGAAACGGACACGCTGATGGAGGGGCAAAGTCCTCCAGGAAGTGGAAGGCATGGAAGCTTGCTTCACATCTTCCTTGATGCCAGGAGCACTGGGAGAAAGATGGCACTCCAGGCCCAGGGAACAGCACAGGCAGGATCTCTGCCCCGGAAAACAGACGCTGTGACTTGGCAGGGGCAAATGCTTCCAAAGAACCAGCGAAGCGCTTCCAGTGTGAGCTCCACCGTTGGGGCGGGGAACCTTCTAGAGTTTTCCAGGATACCCAGTGCCTGCCGCAGTGTGCATGCCCTGGGCTTGCCACCACCTTTATACATGTGAAACGCTCTCAACGTGAGGATTCCTTGTTCTGCTGAGAGCAAGACAAGATGCACTTGTGAGTCGCGCAGGGCCCCGAACGCAGAGCTCCTTTGGTGCCTCTTGGCCAGCGTGTGCTCTCTTCATTCTGTTTCTGTGCCCACACAGATGAGCATAACAACAGTGGTGCCGGTGGGCAGCACGTGGAACAGTGAATGGGCGTGCATATCACACGGGGCACGTGGGGTTCTTAGGGCAGGTCTAGAGCCATGGCCACTAGCCCTGACTCATAGCCACTGTGCCTGCTTGGGAACCAGCTCCTCTGCCTGTGAGCAAGATGAAGCTAAGCAAGCTGCCTAACTTCTCTGTGCCTCGGTTTCCCTACTCACACAGTAGGCTCTGAGCATCGCCTCTGCTTTGTGGGCAGGCACACAGAACCATGTCAGTCTGGAGTCAGTCAACTGCGCTCGAGGCAGCCTTGCCTAGGATTAACGAGAAGAATTCTGTCCAAGTCCCTGGGATCCCGTTCCTGACAGAGGCGTAGAAGGGAGAGCCTGCATGAAGCTTGCAGCAGGGGGGCCCACCTCCTTGGGCAACCTTGGGCCTGGGAATCAGTGAAAGCCACGAGCAGGCCTTGGCTGTGGACTGCAGGTGAAGCAGGCTTAAGCCAGAGGTCGCTGGGGGCAAGAGAGGAACGGTGTGTGGGAGAGGCACTGGGAAGACAGAGCGGCCAGGGCCAGGCAAAGCAAGTGAGGCCAAGAGAGACACAGCCCAGATACCAGGCTATTGAGGCCACCCACAGCCCAGAAGCAGTAGCCAGAAAGGACAGCCCCAGGGGGGTCACAATGCCATGCCACTGTGCCAAGCTGTGATGGCAGGTGATTCCCTACATAGGTGACGGAAGACGCTGAATGAGTCTGAGGCAGCTTCTCTGCCAACTTGCCTCTGGACACACTGACAGCCTCAGGGCAGGAAAGAAAGCCTTGTTCTTGCTAATCTGGGTGCTACGCCACAGCTGTTTTTCTCCTCAGAATCAGCACACACTCTCTCTCTCTCTCTTTCTCTCTCTCTCTCTCTCTCTCTCTCTCTCTCTCTCTCTCTCTCAAGCTCCAGCCCACCAGAGAAGGGCCTTGGACAGGGGAAGGCAGAGTCCTGAATTCGAAGCCCCCTCCGACCCTTCCTATCCGTGTCCTCCCTAGGAATCCCACCTGCCTCTCTGGGACGCACTTTCCTCGTGTGCAAAGCGGGCCTGGTCACCCCTGCCGAGCGGCTGCATGGCCTAGCGGGGCATGAGTGCAAGGTTGGCCCAGTGGCGGAAGTGACTGGGCCAGGGGCCAGCAGTTACGGATTCTATCAGGGGAGTCGAGCTGGGTTTAGGTGCCTTCCAGGCTTCCTGTCAGCCAGCACCTTACAGGGGTGTTTTCTGACCCCCACTTTACAGATAAGGGACCAGGACCCAGGATCTCACGTAGCCAGTGAAAAGGGCAGAGGCCACCAGGGCCGCTGGCCACAGGGTCCACCACCTTACTGTATAAATACTCCTAAGGAAGAAGCAGGTACGGGAAGTCTGACCAGGAGGATGGTTTACGCCAGTCACTCCGCCCTTCTCAGCCCCGCCCTGTGAGGGCTGGGTACCCAGAGCTCAGGGGTACCTGACTGCAGTGCTCAGCTCAAGTGGCTCCGCGAGAGCTCCAAGTTTGCAATGCCAGATGCCAGGGGCTGCTGCCCTCACGGCTTGCCCTGGCTTCTGTCAGCGTGACTGCTACCCGGTAGGCAGAACAGTCACAGAGGGCCGGGCTGGAAGTCGCAGGCGGGCCTCTTGGCGCGAAGCCCTGGTGGGCAGGCTGCCTCCCAGCTTGGCATTTTCTCCTGGCACCTCCGTGGTCAAACACTAAAAATAATCTGCAAGAGCCTCACAGCCAGCCCAGCTCCCCACAAGGACCCGCACTCGTGTGGGCAGTGAAGGCCGTGGGCGCTGAAAGCGCGGGGTGACCCTGGCAGAGGCCCAGAGGCAGGGGGAGCCCCGGATCCAACGCCCCAGCTAGGGGTCTCCAGGCAGCTGCAAGGCGTGCCCAGGTCAAGGCCTGCGAGGAGGTGAGGGTGTGGGGATGCGCCGGCACCGGGTCACGAGGAGGATCGCGGATCGCTGGAGTCCCAAGAGAAGAGTAAGCAGGGCCCTGTTTGCGCAAACCAGAAACAGACTTGAGTCAAGTGGCGAGTCGGCGGCAAAGAATATTCATCCGCAGCCTCGCTGTAACTTCTCATCACAGGCAAGCCAGGCTGCACGTGTACGATTAGCGCAGTCCACAAAGGCACCAGGCTAGGAGGTGTGGGGTGTTGGAAACGGAAGGTCACTTTGCCCAGGAGAAGGGGCCTTTCTCTCACTCATAAAGACCCAGGTCTTGATTGTTGGACGTCGCCTAGGTGTCCAGCTGTGTGCTAGGGTGTGCTGGATGGCGGCGGGGGGGACTATGGCACGAGCGCTGCAAGAGCTTCTTGTCCGCATTGAGAGCGCTGAAAGGTCCGCCGTCAGTGCTCCAGCCGCTCGCCAAGGCCCCGCCACAGGCTCCCGGATGGGCCTTCCTTTCCACCTTTTGCTGAGAACCACAGAAACTCAGTTACAGGCTCTGATACATAGAGTCCATGAAGGGTAGAGCTGCCGAAGAGCAGAGCTGGATCTAAACCTGAGCTAGAGCAAAAGTCGGGTGCTTGCACTCCATCTTCAGAGTTGGTTCTAACAACACCACTGGTTGCATGACGGTCAGGCCTGGCCCTGTGCTGAATGTATTACTCACATCCAGGCCTCTGAGGAGCCCTGAGGTCAAAAATTCAGCTCATGCTGTAGATGGAGACTGTGGAGGCCCAGCCATTGCTTGTAGTCACTTCTCTTTAAAGCCAGGAGATGGCCAAGCTGAAGTCAGATCCCAGTTTCTGACCTGAGAGCCCCGGCTCCTGTCAACTGCAAACCACAGGCCATCTGAGACTTCTTAATCTTCGCAGAATTGTGTGTAGAGGTTCCCAAACACTGGTTCCACACCTCACGCTTCCCCAAATGCCTATGAAGGCCCCCAAACCAGGGGGCTCAGCTGACTGACTTCTCCCATGGCTCTGGCTTTGCTTGGCTGAAGAATGACCCAAGAACCTCCCCAGGCCTACCTGGGAGGCTTTCCCACCGCTGCTCCATTCTAGCCCATCGGAAATCATGATCTAGGCCTTATGGGTATCTCGGTAATGATACAGTTCAGATCCCCACAAAGCCTGAAGGAGCAGGGGATAGATTTTCCAGCCTCTGCAAGGATGGTGGCCTGGTACCCTCTCCCCATAGCACTTTCTTAGTGGCCATTGTCCAATGGGTGCCTGCTCTCCACCAAGTGATGTAATCTCTCCCTTCCTCACTCTCCTCTCCCCTGCCCAACCCCACAATGTCCTATGAAAATAGTATGCCAGCTTGATGTCCTTTCAGATTGCTCCTTATCTTTCCCCCAAATAGG
>PVJA010006009.1:24653-75806 GCA_004027025.1 Myocastor coypus
TTTATTCACTCATTTTCATGGCCGGCTCAGCCTGCCCTGAGGGCAGGGCTGGCACAGCATGTGGTGCTGGGGATCGAACCGCGGTCCTTGAAGCTGCCCAAACTTTCCCAAGCAGGCGCTTTAGACCACTGAGCCATCCCGCCGGGCCCTCCCTCACTTATCGGTAAGACCTGCTGCTACCCACTAGGTCTTTGAAGGGATTGAGTAAAATGATGTATGAAGATGGTTAGTCACAGTGCCTGATAGGTAGTAAGTCTATAATTCAGGCGATCAGTCATTACTTTTTGTTTCTACATTATGTTTCTGGACTCTGAGACTTTTAAAGTTCATCATGTTCTCTGCTGCATCATGAGGTCCTATCTCAAGACTTGACACATAGTAGGCACAGAAAAATGAATGAAAGAGCAGATAAATAATAAGAGGATTGTCTTTCCACCAGAACCAGAAGGACAGCATGAATCATTCTCAGCGCATATTGGTTTGACTTCAATTTCTAGATAATCATTGTGTGTATTTTCTTGTTTTGATGACAGAAGAAAGTACAGTCAGTTCTCCCGCCGTGCTGCATATGTGTTCTGGAAAATCACAGCACTATGCAAATCCACTAAAAACCATGGAATTTGGGGTGGGGGAATAGAGCTGGGGAACAGCACTCAAAAACTTCCCCAATGTCACATTTTTTAAAACAGCATATAAAGTTTTTTTATTGTTACATAAAAAAATAACACTACAATTCAATAAGAGAAAAACACAGCTTAAAAATGAGCAAAATATTTCAGAAAACCATTTCACAAAAAAAGATACAAATGGTCAAGAGGCCTGTGGAAAAGTGACTGCCCTCAGCAGTTACCAGGGGAGTGCAATCTAAACTCACTCTGGAAGACAGCTGAAGGGTGTATAAAATGCCTGAGCCTCTTAGAATGTCACATTTTTTAAAAGAAAGAAACTTAACATAATAGCGACCCAGTTCCAGGTATACTAAGTGCTTCTGTGATGTAATAAACATGCTACTTACCTTGAAAAAGATCTGTGACTTTCGGGGAGGGAAGCAGACACGAGAAGACTCGGGGTTACTGTGACACGGTAGAAGCTCTTCTGAAGCTGGACTGGACGCTGTCAGGCCAGATGTGGGCAGAGGCTGTGCCCAGTTGCTGCTCGGTGCACTTACTGGGTAGCTCTGCCCTCTGGGTCCTGCAGTCGGCTGATGTTTTCCATGGTGGGGAGATGGCCTCAGAGTCACAAGGCTCTGAGTGCAAACTGTGTGTACCGCCACAGCCAATCTGGGTAGCTGGCTCAGCACGCCCAGGGTAGGGCTGGTGCAGTGGATGGTACCGTCATCAGCAAAATCCTAGTTTTAAACAGGCACTTTGTTGAAATGACCATAGGTCCTCTTCCAGTTTGGTCTCTCCTGCTCGTTGGTTTTCCCAGGCCTGACTTACTGACTTGTTATTCACGTTTTCAGTGAGTACCTTGGAGCACAGGCCATGCGCTGAAACTGCAAACATGAAAGTAGAACTACAGATGGTTCTTGGCGTCACAAAGCTTGCAGCCTAAATGCAAAGGCACAGGATAAGCACAGTGTTTAGAGCAGCACTTCAGCTGGGAAGTGCTGCCCCTGGACAGGAGCGGGACCAAATTTCACTACTCCTGAGAGCCCTTGTGGCTCAGCTCAGCCTTCACTGGAGCACGCATACCTCAGGTCTCAGCCCTGTCACCTGCCCACAGCCGGGAGGGCAGGAAGGCCCACAGGTCCTAATGCAGATGGGGTGTGTCCCAAGAGTATGGTGGACTCAGGGGCACTAGCATGGAGGGTGAACTTGCTTTACCAAATGAAAGTATCACCCCCCACCCCCCCTAACCCCACCCCCACCCCTGCAAGGAAGGGCAGGTTCCCCTCGGGGGGAACCTGCTGACAGTTTACCTCCCTTCCTATTAAAATTCAAGAGTTTCTCATTTCTTTTAACAGATCCAAGGGCCAGCCTGATAGCTCAGGGGACTAAAACGCCTGCTTAGGCAGAGCACAGTGGCAGGAGTTCAATCCCCAGCCTGCCCTGCAGGCCCCACCCCATGGGTGTGCTGAGAGGGCAACTGAGACTGGGTGTGGTGCCACACACCTGTAATCCCAGCACTTGGGAGGCTGAAAACAGGAGAATCTCGAGTCCTATCTATGTAGTGAGTCCCTATAGACTCTGTGCTAAGCATAGAAAAGAAACAAGAAAGACAGATCCCGACGTCATGGGTCATGGCTTAAGGGGCTGTGTGTGATCTGAGGTTGACCCCAGCGCCACCCTCCTGTGTCTGCTGCAGTGTGGCTGCCCCGCCCAGGCCCTGTTCCTCAGCTCTGGGTCTTCCCACCTGCAGGTCCCCCTGCCTGCTGGCTCCTGCAGCTCAGGACTCCACCCACTCCTCAGGGGGGTCCTCTCCTCTTGCTCCTCACTCTAAGGTCTCTTTTCATAGCTTTGATCGTAGTTGGCAATTGCCTTCTGCATTAGTTTCCTATTACAGCTGCAACAAATCACTGCAACCTTAATGCCTTAAAGCATACTCAATTCATGCTCCAACAGCAACGGAAGCCAGACATCTAGAGAGGGCGAGTCTAGTCCACCTCTGGCTTCCGAGGCCTGCAGGGAAGGGGAAGTCTAGGCCCTGTCTTTTTGGGAATTGGGAGGCTGCTTTCTTTCTAGGCATCACACTGCCATCTATAACATGGTTGGCTGCATCTCTGAGTTTGCCCTCAGATCTCCAGTTCTAATCCTAGCACGTCACTTCTTCTTACTACACTGGAGCCACCTGGACAACCCAGGATAACGCTAAATCCAAAGTCCTCGATTTAATCACAGCTGAAGTCCCTCTGGACGCAGCTCTTCCTTCACAGGTCCCAAGGACAGGGATAGGGACTTGGATAGAGATATACACTGGTGGGCAGAGTCAGCCTACCACATTCCATGTATTTATTCATCAGCTTGTTAATTATATATGTCCCTACCACCCTGAAAACTCTAGGAGTCAAAGATCATCTTCTTCTGCCTCCCTAAAACTCAACCTAATTCCTGGCGTACAATAAGTGCCTGATAAATACCCAAAGGAGAGGAACTGATGATGGTTGGGCATTTCAATAAATTAATAACCAACCTCAGTTTTTTAATCATATAAAGAATACTCTATATTCTAATAAGAGGACAGGAACACAGCATTTGCTGTGAACCTTGCAGCTAGCTGTGTGACTCTAGGCGCATGGCCTCACCTGTTCGCATGGCCTCACCATGGTTTTGCCCATAATACTGACCATAAGAAATACCTACCCCAGAGAAATGTAAGTATGTAATAAGATTGCAACCAGAGAAAGTGCTTAGAACTGCACTGCGCTCACAGTTATGATGATCACTTTATGCACATCATAGATGATCCATGGGGCGGGCCACATGTGGAAACTACATAAGTAACGCATGCAAGGCCCGAGAGAGCCACAGCAGTGCCACTGTGTGCTGAGGGAGCGCGGAGAGAAGGAAAGGGAGGCCAGCTGGGAGGCCACAGGGTGACCCAGATGGAGCAGGAAAGGCAGAGAATACCAAGGTCCAACATTGCTGCCAGGAACCAAATTCAAATAAATGCCTGAGAGTGGCGGAAGCAGAGCAGGAGATGCTAGCAGACCCATTTGCGATGACCATCTGGCTTGTTAAAATTGATTAAAGGTAAAAAGAGAAATAGAGATCTATGTCGGTGGCATTAAATTACTCCTCAGACAAGCCAATCTATGAAACTGCAGACTCTCCTCATGTAATCTCTGAAATATCCAAAGACATGATTTCAATTTATAAAGAAAATTCTTTTTAAAATTCCGTGAAACACTGGCTTCATTGAGGAATCCTCACCATTGCTCAATTGCTTTATTAAATCCTTTTCATTTATGTCACAGAGGGCAGCGTGGTAGTCTACGGGGGTGAAATGGGCTCTGCCTCGCTCCAAGCTGGGGAGTGTGCACGGCATCCACTGCATTCACCTTCAGCCCTTTTCAATGTTTAAATACTTTGTAATCAACATAACAGAAGAAAAAGTAATAAGCGGGGGCTCCAGGCTGAAAGGCACCTGCACACAGAGGCCGGGCCCCCACTTCCCAGGTGCATGACCTCAAGTGGGTCCTCTGCAAAGTGGTGGTGGCCGAGCTCCTCCAGGGAGGCAGGAGGAGTGGCGAGGAGGATTAACCATGCTTGCTTGTATCACAGAGCTGCCACATGGCAAGAACTCAGTGAGTGTCAGTCCTGAGTGCAGGAGAGCTTAGAGGGCAGACTGCAGATGCACATGCTGGTGGGTGGCAGGAGCCTCCTCCCGTAGGGACAGGCCGAAGGCTATCCGTCCTCTGAGCCCAGGACTTCTTCAAGAAAATGGGAGTTTTTGTCTATGACTGCTAGAAAACCAAAAGAACCGCTTGCCTTAGCCAAGATGTAGAGAGGCTTACAAATTCTATAGCAAAGAATGCAGAAGCTGTACTTGGGCTCATTTAGGAAGGATCCATGTGCAACAGATCCTATGGGGAAGGCTGCAATGGGGGCTCGCTCACTAACGCTTCTGACCTCCAGAGAGATAGCGACAGAGCTGCTTCATGACATCTCTGTCTTCTGGAAGGAACAACACCCACCCACACACACACACACACACAAATATGCACACGCGTGCGTGTGCACACACACACACACACAGGCATGCACACACACAGTCACACCACTACCATCACCAGCAGGCAGTTTAGTAAGCAGCCCCTCTGTATTTTCAGAGCCATGGGTGATTATCTTCCTTATCCCACTCCCGCCTGGCTCTGCAGCTGGTGTTTGTTTATATGCCTGGTCCATTACGCTCTGGGCTCCAGGAGGGCAGAGGCTAAGCCTCGGCTGTGTCTGTAAAGCCAGAAATGGAGGCAGCTCTCCTGCTGGAAGGAGCTTCTGCTCTGGTTCCCCTTTGGACTGTCACTCCAGCCTGCAGACATAGACAATCCATGCATCTTCCTGGACCTCAGTTTCTCTGTGTGGAAAACGTAATGACAGCTCCTCTCAGAAGGGTTGGGGAGGCACAGTGGGGGTGGCATTTAAGATACCCCAGAACTCTGAGGACTTTGGACAAGAGTAGGCCAAGTGTACCGATTCAGTAGTGCAGAGCTTCAGGTCAGAGGTGGGGAGGAGCGGAGGTGCTGGTGCAGCCCCCAGCTGAGGCTGAGCTGGTGGGTGAAGCAGGAGACTCCTCCCTGACCCCTCCCCCTGTGAATCCGCCCTTGCCCTCAGCCTACTGAGGCTGCTGGTTCAGGTCCCCAGGGCTGGTTTTCACAGCAAAGCAGCTATTTAATAGCATGGGTAATAAGGTGGTCTCAGCTCCCAGAAGCCACCCTTGCTCCTTAAATAACCTAAAGTCAGAGGTCTCAACCACCTGTAAGAATGGAGAAGTTTGGAAGAGAAGACATGACCTGGAGGGAGGGTACATTAATGCCTGGGTTGCAGAGCCTCTCTTGGGTCCCTCTGCCCCACAAAGGGGAGCCCAAGACACTCAGGTGGCCAGCAGCAAAGCCAGTTGGGCCGGCAGGGAGACTAGGTGCTGGGCACACAAGGTTGCCCTCAGAGAAACCTCTCCGTCTTGGGTACAGAGACAGGGCTGGGTTGATGCAGAAACCAGGCCCAGTACAGGAAGCAAAGTCTCTCAAAGAGAGCACATCCCTGAGAGCTGCGCTGCCAGGCCTGCAGGGCCGGTTCAAGCTGGCCAGTCCCACCCACGCAGAGCATTCACCGCGCTAGGGAGCAGCCCGTGCAGAGGGTGGGGGCTCCCTAAAGGGCCCTCAGAGTGGAAATGGATTCCCCATGTATATGCCTTCAACTCGTGCACAAGGGGAAGATGAGATTGCATTCCACTTGCAGCTTATCTTCTTAATACCGATGAGTGGTAAGATGAGCATTAGTGGGACATAAAAATTATTATCATGGTAACAACAATAATAAAAAGGATTTAAATTTGTACAGCACTTTATATTCTACAGAATGCTTTCTCATTCATTAGCTTTGTGAGCTCGTAATAGCTCCCTGAGGAAGGCAGGATGACTGTCATTATCCCATTCTGTGGGTGAGGAACAGGCAAAGAGAGGTAAAGGGGTTTACCTGACACCACGGCTCATGGGAGCTGGAGAACTTTGCCCCAAATCCTCGGTTTTCTTCAATGCCTTCAGAGAAAGACTTAACCATCCTCACACGTCTGCCTTAACTATGGTCCTGCAGTGGCCCCAAAGGAATCCTGGGAGCCATCCCAGTGAGCCTGGAGCACATAGGCCAGAGCAGCTTCCACCTGCCCTTCTACTCACAGGGAAATCTGGCTCCTTGCCTTTGGCACGCAGCTGGGCCCCTTGCTGGCCTAGGCTGCTCCAAGTCTGGGCAAAGCCGCCTACAGGAGGGCTGCCCACAGGGTCTGCAACATCCTGGACCACATGGCATCAGCCTTAAAGGCAGATGTCAAAGTGGCAGCGGCCAAGCAGAAATGGAAGAACCGAAAGCAGGGAGAAGTCAGAGGCGGGGTTGGGGGAAAGAGTAGAAGTTGGAGCAGAATGGCGAGAAAGAGCCAGCACTTAGGAGGCAGTGACAGGAGGAAGGAGTGGAAGAGAAAAGCAGTTTAAGAGCAGGAGGAAAGAGGCATCATGGGAGGGGAAACGGAGACGAGGGAGAGAGGGAGCACCTGGCTTTGAGAGGCAGATGCGAAGCGTTGATTCTTACAAGCACTTAAATATGTTATTCTCCACTCCCCAAATGCAACTTTCCCTTTTCAGCGTAATCGGGTGTCTTAGTTATGTTTTGCTCGTTGCTGGGACAAACACTCAAAATGAAGGAAGGAAAGGTTTATTTAGCTCACAGTTACTGGAGGTTTTAGGCCATATTTGGCTGCCCCAAGGCTGAGTGGAACACGGCAGAGTGCATCTAGTTCATGGCAGCGGAATAGCAACAATCGAGACAGAGGTAACCGGCCAACCAGGGGAGCAGAGAGCAACAGTATATGTGTGTCTCTCTGTCTCTCTTTATATTACATCAGGCTCTCTGCCTTAGCCTATCTGCCTCAGGCCATGCCTATAATTCCTAGCAGTACTTAGACCCATAATCTGATCAGTACTAAACACATAATCCCAGTGACTCATGAGTCAAGTCTCAATCTATAGAAGTCCCCATCCCATGATTGCCTGAGGCTTTTGGGGGACAACTAGACATAAACCATAACATCAGGCTTAAAGCATTCTATGACCAGAAGGGTTTGGCGTGTCCGTAGCGGTGAGCACAGACCCTGCAGCAACCTCCCCTGCTTGGTCCACCTGCAAAGGCCTAGGGAGGACAGAGGACAAGGAGCTAGTGCAGCCTCTCAGCACACACACAAGTGGGCCACAACCAAGCGGGCCACCCTGCCCACAGCCGGCCCAGAGGCTGGGCTCTGATTGGCTGAGGGGCGGTGCCCCCGCCCCCCACAGCCGCGGGTGCATCCCAGGTGAGCAGCAGGATGCCCAGGCTGCTCTCACTGCAGGTACTGCGACCCCTTGTCAGAAGACTTTCCCGGCAACTATTGCTGCGCCATAGTCACAGGCTGCAAATTTTGTAGTGTTAACGCATTGGTCAAGAGGTTGAAAGGGCAGGAAAAAGAGTGCCCCTGTGGGCTGGGGCTGGGGCCTCCTGGAACGAAGACTAGAGGCAGGAAGCACCTGGGAACGTCTCTGCACATCTGAGAAGAGGGAGCAGACGGCTGGCGGGGCCTCTGCTGGGGCTACAGCAGGGGCAGGCCGACTCCAGGTGGCCTCTCCACATAGCTCAGCTTCCTTCTAGTGTGGACTTCTGTGGCTGCCGGCCAGCCTGGAGCAGGGATGCACACCTGTAATTCCAGCATGCAGGACCCTGAGGCAGGAAGGTCTGAAGTGTGACCCAGTTTGAGCAATTTTGTGACTGAGCATTCTGTCTCAGTTAAAAAATAATAATATCCCCAGTATCGCATGCCGTGCCAGCCCTGCCCCCAGGTGCACTGAGCTGGCCACGAAGACAGGACCGGATGTAGTGAGTACGCCCATAATCCCTGCAATGGGGAGGGCTGAGGCAGGACGGTCACTAGGAGTCCAAGCTGCATAGTGAGACCCTGTACCAAATACATGAATTAAGTAATAATGATAATAACAAGATACAGCTCTGTGAAGACATCCTAAATTCTCTCCCAAACATGGAAAAATAGCAAAGAACAAAGTAGAAGCCACAGAACAGCTTATGGCCTGGCCCAGAAGTCCCCAGCATCACAGTGACTGCATTCTCTTGGTGACAAGTCCACTTAAGCTCCAGACGCAGGGGTGACAAGTTGCTAGAAGAGCATGTTAGATGAGAGGCATTGTTACCAGGATGGAGATCTGTGTCTAGATGTCCCCCGAAAACTTCCTGCAGCCGTAGGGCTTCACAGAAGCAACAGAATGCAGAGAATGTGATGCCAGGATTAGAGGTGGGAGGATTAGTCCTTCAGCCCTTGAGTGGTTTGGCAGAGTTATGGCTAAAGTTTAGAGTATGACTGCTATACCTGCCCTAGGGTGGGTAGCCTGCATTCAAGGCAAGGGACAGAAAGAGTCTTGTCTCTCCCTCCTATTGCTTTTGCTGTCTGCCATGAACAGCTGCCCTCTGCCAAGCCACCCTGAGCTAAATAAATGGCTCTACCTTTAACTTGGGGTGTCTGACATCTTGCCTCAGCAGGGAAAGAAAACTAGCTAAGACACATGGCCATCTTTGGTAACTGCAATCCAATGCAACCTTCTGTGCATGTCACCATACGTAGGATTCCTCCCAGGTCTTCGTACAGAGCTGCAGCTTCAACCCTTGTGTTTGATATCTGTGCTTTCACAGGCCTCATCTGTGGTCAGCCTCCCAGGATGCTGGTATCACAGAGATGTTCTGACACACCCAGCCACCCTGTTCTAGCATTAGCCCCCATTTTAGGGGTGAGGAATTTGACCTTACAAAGATTAAGGAACATATTTAAGAATAGGCTACAAGAATTTGCATAAGAGATACAAGCACTTCCGGGGAAATCTTGAATAAGTCCTTCCAACTTCTAATCAAGTTCTGAAAGAGATATAATTTAGGCCCCACCCCCAGCCATAGAGGAGAGAGCCCTCAGTGGTCTAGAAGGAAGCTAGCACCATGTCTGTGATGAGCTCAATGATCCCAGGCCAAGTCCCAGTCCTTCTCATCCTTCTGTGAGAGAGCTTTCCATGAACCCTGAGAAGTCATTCAATCTGGAGGACCACAGTTTGCATAGCCCCCAAATAAGAACAACCCAGAATTAAACTAAGTCGTTTTGAGCCCAAGCTTCACACTCAAAGCATTACTTAACCTCCTGAAATGGTGTGTTTAGAAACTTACTAAAGAACCAATATATGAACAAGTAAATACCAACACCTGACTCTCACCATCTTTACTTAGAGTTGCTCTGATGGAACGTGGGTTTATTTCTTATTTGTATTTCAAGAATGTTGAAATCACAAAAAGTATAAATGCCAAAGAGATTTATGTATTTTTAGGGTTTGAGGGTAGAAAGGAAACTTTCTCTATAGATTACCAAGAAAATTGAGAGAAAACTAAGACATAAATTACAAAAAAAAAAAAAATCTTTTACATTGACATCTAAAAAGCACATCTTGAAATCATTATGGGGAAATGATATAAGTCATTAAAAAGAAAACAGTAAAATCAGCTGATGCAGAAATTAGGTTGGCAGCACAGGTGTGCCAGCCACCCACAATGACAGAGGCTTGGCAGCTGCTACAGGACGTGGGTCTGTCTGCAGGAGCATTCGGTTGACCGCCATCCCTGGGCTCACAGGGCTCCATAAGACTCCCAGGAGCAAAGGCCTTGGGAGGAGGCTGCTCCTGTGACTCTGGGTCTGTCCTGGTTTGCTGTGGGTGCCACGTGTGAGGTAGATGGAAGTGGCAGGTACCGGCCGCAGTGTTGCCATGCTGGTTTGCATCTGAAGATTGCTTGCTCCCATAAGAGTGGGGTACCAAAGACACAATGCACTGATGTCTGAGTCAGGGGTCCAGGCCAGATTTCCAGTCCTCGCATTTTCTAACTAGGTGGCCCAGGCAGGGTACTTATTCTCTGCCCATCAGTCTGCATATGTGATAAATAGGAGATGCTAGGAGGTCCCCCTGATGCGCTCGTGTGAAAGCTCTTCCGTACATGGCTCTTAGGGTGCAGATTCAAAGCCCTCAGCTCTCTGTGTGCAGTGAAGGACAATCTCAGTAACCCACAAGTTACACTTCTACAATGATTTTAATTGGCTCAGGAGGGGACACTGGGTTAAACTGCTCAGCGAGCAAGGTTGGCAAAGCTTGGAGGCTGGGCCAGGGTCAGTAGCCAGTCCTCCTCTGGGAGGTGGGGAGACCCAGTTGGCCTCAAGATTTTGGAGCAAGGCTGAGATGGCTCTTCTGTCTTGCTTGGGGCAGGGTTCCATGGGAAGAAGACAGTCCCTGGCCTAGCAGCTACTAGGGTCTGCCAGAGAGCCAGGCTTCCCATCCCCCTACCTCCTTTGCATGCAGATGCAGGGCTCTTTCCAGGCTATGGCCCCCAAACTGGCCTCTCAGCCGCCACTGCCACCAGCACCGGGGATGGGTAAGGTCCCAGGACTCAGGACTAGCTGCATGCAGACCATCAGGTGGGTGCAGGGCTTTCTGGGTGAGAAGCACCCACTGATGGCAGCATTAGGACTGGAGTGGGAGAGAAGCCTGCAGGAGGCCACCCGAAGTGTGCGTGTAAGGGCCAGTCTCGGTGGCTTGCAATCAGGCCACAGACAACTTCAAAGTGGAGGTGATTTCTCAAAATTGTGCTCTATTATGTGAAAATATCCAAAAGCTTGTTTTTTATTAGTAAAATGGGAAGCTCGAGCCACATGGTATCTGGGTCTCCCCAGCCATAGCCACAGAGCTGACCAGTGGCCTCTGAGCTGAGAAATGCGGTGTTCTTGGGGGTGCCAGCTGGAAACCCTGCCTGGCCCCTCTGTGAATGCAGTATGGATCTCAGGGGCTGAGCCCACAGGGTCCACAGTCAGTAGACCTGGGTTGTAAGTCTGTCTTACCATGTACTGACCTTGGTGCTTCAAGCCAATACTTTAATCTCTCTCAGTATAAATTTCTTCATCTTGAAGATAGACTAAGTTAATTCCCAGCATGTGGGTTGTCACAAGGATTAAGTGAGACAGTGTACTTAGAACGGTGCATAGCACGTCGCGGTTACTCCATAAATGCTAGCCAGCATAAGAACCTCCTGACCCCCTCCTCCAGGGGCTCTTCAGGCCGGTCACTGGATGAGGCAGCACTCGAGGACCTGGGACTCCCTCAGCTCATCTGTGGAGAAGACCTGGTGCCCCCCGCCTACAACACTGAGGTGCAGGCTAAGCCAAAGCCTGCAGAAAGGTGACAGAGGGCCTGCTGAGCTGGGTGGAAGGACACATCGCCCTCAGGCTCCCTTGCAACCTGAAGACAGGTGCTCCCTGGGACAGCCAGCATGTCACACCTCGGTCTTGTCAAGAGCTCGCGCCGGTTCCATTATTTTCCCCAGTGCACACATGAGAAGTGAGTCCTCCAGCCCAGCAGCTTTGCAGCAGTCTCAAGGCAGTGGAGTTAGAACTGGAAGCTGCGGACACCCAAAGAGAGATTTTTCTTGATAACTGAGGACATTTGGGGAAGTAATCTCCCAAAATGCCATTAACAATGCAGTTATACATGATTATAGCCATTCATACAACAAGCAAGATGTGTGCCCTCACATGGATAGAGCCCTGCTCTGGGGGGCAGGGCATGGCTCTTGGGCCAGGCTGACTGGCCCGGACTGGGCTGGGTGCCTGCCCGGAAGCCAAAGCTTCAGCCTCTGTGACCTGTGACTGTCTCAGCACCCACGCAGCTGTAGGAGGAGGACAGGTGGCCACACTTGTCTCACGCTCTGGCAGGAAGTCTAACACAAATGCAAACAATGGAAGGAAAAGAGAGAGGGAGGGAGAGAGAGGAGAAGAGAAGAAAGACAGCAACCTGTGCAGTGGGGAGAGCCTATGCTCACGGGGATCATTCAGGCACCTGTTGGCATTAGAAATCAAATGGACAGACTGGCGTGGACTGGGATAGGAAAGCGCACAGAACTGAAATCTACCCATTCTATGAAGCCAGAGCGAGGCCTGCTCCTGTGAGGAGAGGCGTGGCTTGCCCAGGCACACTGCACGAGGGCAGGCCTGGCTTCTAGGCCCTGCCAGTCACTGACTGAGCAACCTTGCAAAGGCAGCTATACCTACTGAGTGAAAGAAAGACTGCAAAAGGCCTGCAGATGGAGCTGGCCTGAAGCGCAGGCTCTGGTTCTTCTAGCTGCGGCCTTGTCCTAGTCCTGATCTTACCGGGCCTGAACCAGGATCAGACTCTCCTGTCTCTCACACAGCTGTCCAACTGCAGCCACTGAAGCGCCTGTGTTTCAGAGTCCTCATCCCAGAAGAAGGTAGAAAGCTGTCTTTTGTGTTTCTTAAGGCCCTCTTGTCTTCCGCATGTTTGAAAAGCAATCAGGATAGCTTTGGGGCCAGTCCCAGACACTGTCCTGCAAAGCTCTTGAGGGAGGGATGCTTTTGAGGCTTCCCAGGTCACCCGGGTGCAAGCAAGAAGCTGTGTCTTGTCCCTGACGCTCACAAGCTCCTGACCACTTAGAGTGAAGGCCAAGGTGCAAAGATTACAAGCTCCAGAGGACCAATTCCTGAGAGGCAGGCAAGGCAAAGAAAGGGTGGAAGCCACATCCTTCTGGGGATTCTGTGGGCGTCAGGGAGGCCCAGGCACAGAGACCTGCAGGAGCACGGACTTGAGCTTCTCGGTTCTGTGGTTCCACACACATGTACAGCGGCAGCATGGAATCCCTCACCGGCTTGGTGGAGTCAGCTTTGGGTGTCTGACCTGTGCAGCCACCACAGGTCCAGCCCCTTCAGGGAAACAAAACATCCTCCAGTCTCTTCCACTGAAGAAGATGGGTCAGTGTGGTACTCAGCAAGCAAACTCCTTGTTACACATCCCAGGGTGTTTCCACTGAGCCTGCTTCGCTCACTGGCAGGGCCCCACCTCTGTGAAGCTGGTCTCAGTTAGAAGACAGCAGAGTGCCTGGGGCAAAGGAGAGGAACACTGGTTTGTCTGCGGCCAGCCTCCGGGCCTGTCACATGGACGCACCTGGCATGGCCGGCACTCCTGCTGAGGGGCAGCATAGGTGCTGGAGAGGGTCCCTGAAATCCTCCTGATCCAGACACAAGCCCCTCCTGGCTCTCACCTGTGGCCCCCTCTCATGGGAGGGGGGTGCCAGCTGCAGCTTTCTCCCCTGTTCTTTGTTCCCTGGGTGCTCCTTGCTGCGCACAGATGGAGCCAGCCTGGGCCTGCCCTGCCCTGCTGCCCAGTCACGGAGAAATTCAAGAGCTGAAAGCCTGTAAGATGGACCACGCACACTCAGCTCCCTGCCTGTGCGGAAGCCAAAGCTCTTCCATTGCGTAGATTCCTCCAGTGTGAGCCGGTTGCAGGGCAAAGAGTTCCCTGAGCTCCGCAGAGCCCTGTGAGGGTCTCTGGGAGTTCTCAGGGAAGTCTTGTCCCTGGGCACAGAGACCCTGCAGCCAGGCTGGATGTCAGAGCACTCTAGGGGCTCCTCCCAGCCTCTTGGGGCCACAGGGGTTCTTTTAAGGCTGAGCTAAGGGATTGCTGTTTCTGTCCACACTGTTTGGAACTAGGGATGTTGGCCATTTGAGAGGTTTTGTTTTTGTTTTTGTTTTTTTTTTTGGTTTTCAGTATTGGGGCTTGTACATACCAATGCAGCACCCTAGAACTGAATTACATCCCCAGCACATCTTAAGATTTTATTTTGAGGGCTGGGGAGATAGCGCAGTGGTCTAAGTACCTGCCTGGTGAGCGCGACATTGAGCTCCATGTGGTACCAGTCCCTAAGCCCTACACCAGCCTAGCCTCCAAAACCGAGTGTAGTAGTGCATGCCTGTAATCCCAGTACGGGGGAGGATGAGACAAAAGGAGCACTATGAGTCTGAACTCCATAGTGACATACTGTATCCAATAAATAAATAAATTATTTAAAAAAGATTTGAGCCAGGATCCTGCCAGGCTGCCCAAGCCATCCTATAACTTCCGATCCCCTAGGAGCTAAGACTGTAGACACACGTTGCCATCTCTGGCTCCAAAGATTTCAGCAGAAACAAAGACAGGATGAATCCTTCATGATCCTGCTTCACCATAGCCCAAAACTGAGCTGAACAGAGCCAAAAAAAAGGGCTCATGGATCAGTATGCTTTAAATACAGTATCATAAGAAGTATTCCACTTTCTAGAGGCAGCACATGCTAATAAAGCATAGTGTTAACTATAGGCAGTGCCAGGCAGTGTACAAACAGGTATGTGTTGTACTATTCTTTGTAGTCCTTTGAAAAGAAAGAAAAGTTAGTATCAAACAAAATAGAAAGAAGATGCTGGAAACTGCTGAAGCTGGAAATTGGACAAACATATGAAAGTAGGTCTAGGCCTCAGTGTATAAAGCAGTCAAGCTACCTCAAGCTTGAGAGAAGCATCCTGCCTGGCTAATGTCAGCTATTAGTTGCTAGGCAACCTTGTGCCACGCAATACTAACTTTACAAAGGTATAAATAAACGTCCCAGCTCTTGTCTGGGGGTCCTTTGTCATCAGGCAAGGGGCCGCCCTCCAACCCAGCTCTTCCCTTCTTGCCTGTCTTTCCCTCATTCCCGCCGCCGTTTCTCTCCAGGGGTGCAGCAAGAGACCAGGGGAGTCCTACAAAAGAAGCTTGTTCACTCCATCATTGTTTCATTTATGTAACAGCGTTTATTGAGCACCTAGACAAACTCTGTCTGATCCTAAGGGTCCATTGAGAAAGTGGCCTGGGACCCCAGCTAAGGGACTAGAGGTCACCTAGGAGCTTTTAGATGGCCCATATAATGGCATTCTAGCAGGTAGGCCTTTAACTTAGCCAGTGTGACAAGCACAAAGGGACCCTCAAGACACCCAGCACTGTCCACGTCTTATCTTTTGTGGCAGAGGAGACTTTGCAGATGGGATTAAATTAGGGATCCTGAGGTGAGGTGGAGAGCTTTGACCTGGGCTATGCAGCTGGGCCCTATGTGACCACAGGACACTGTAAGAGGAGGAGCCGAGAGAGCCAGAGTCAGAGGCGGGAGCAGAGGAGCCTGAGGCTTCTGCCCTGGCAGCAGCTACAGGGGGACACTAGTCCAGGGGTGCCGGCAGCCTCCCCAAGCTGGGAAGTACAGGAACTGAGTTCTCTATTTCATCCAGAAGTGACCCTGCCCTTGCCCACACCCTGATTTTATCCCACGGAGGCCTAATGAGCTCCAAAATCCTAAGACAATAAGCTTACATTGTTTTATATCTTTGAAGGTGTGGAACCTTGCTACAACTCCAGGAGGAAACTAATGTTAAGTAGTCTCAAATAAAATCACTCAGCAAAGCAAGAGCAGAGAAAGTGTACAAGAAAAATAATATGCAATGTAAACATTTTAGCTGGGTGTGGGGATGCAGGCCTGCAATCCCAGCAGTCAGCAGGCAGAGGTGGGAGAACTACTTCAAGTTCAAGGCTGCCTAGGACTATAGAGCATGGCCCCACCTCAGAAAACAAAAACAAAACATCAAAAAACCAAAACACATAGAAAAGAGATTTTTAAATAGGCTAGTGATTTCAGCCCACTCGGCTGCCGGCTAGGTGCGCCCTGGGCCGGTGTGAAGTGCACCCTTGATGTTCTACGCAGCACTGGGTCTCAGTTGTCGCGTGAGCATCTTGTCCCACTTAGAGCTGTAGAGGAGCCTCAGGGATAACGACAACCATCCGCAACTTTCTGGAGATTAGAACTGAAGCCTTAGGTGAGTGACATGATTCTAGTGGACTGGAGAGACCACTGAATTGAGTGTTAAAGGTTCCGAACGTGGAGTGGGATGGACCTGCCGTGGGCCCTTCCTCTGAAATCTACGAGCAATGTGGCCTTCAGGGAGCTACCGAATTCCTACAGCCTCAGTTGCTTGCTCTGTACAATGGAGAAATAATGAAATCTTTTCCTACTTTGCAGTAAGGGCCAAGTTAGATAATGCACATAAAGCAAGTGGCACATAGCAGGCTACGGGTAAATGACTGTAGTCAGTACAATTTGAACGATTATTGGGATTACCTCTGCTACTGGGACAGGACTGCATCAATGGCTAATCTGTCTCCCGGACAACGTGCCTGCTCCAGCATCCACAGTACAAGCCTAGCGTTAATAAGCTTCCCAATCTTGTTTGGTAAGTAGGCAAAGTCTTGGAAAACTTTAGATCCTATGGGGAAGATGAGGGAAGAGGTCTTTGGTAGTAAAAAGGATCAATATCAAAGTTGTTATTGTTGTACAAATACGGTACACTGACTCACAAGACGGGAGACTCAGGCACCCTGACACAGTTGTTCAACCTCAAAAAGCTGATAACCAAGCTGATGTCTTCTCAAGAGGCCAGCAGTGAACACTACAAATCTATAGAACATGATCTGTAGATGCCCACATATACTAAATGCTGAA
Organism: Myocastor coypus; assembly: GCA_004027025.1. NCBI lineage: Eukaryota > Metazoa > Chordata > Mammalia > Rodentia > Myocastoridae > Myocastor > Myocastor coypus. The sequence goes on from PVJA010006009.1 coordinate 41,267, forward strand.
GAAATGTGGAAAGTGCTCCTGGGAGTCCCCTCCATACCACTGTGCTGGGCCCCACCTGCCTCCTCTCTGAGAGTGACTCTCGGGGGACTCAGTCCCAGTCTTGTGGTGAGCCTCCCTGGGGGAACCTCCCAGGCCAACTCTTCCTCGTGGCAGAATCAGGGAGAGGTCGCAGGCCCCCACGGGGCTCACTGAGGCCCCGGCATCTGGCTCTAGGTGACCTGGGATTGTCTTTGCATCTCATACACCTCCGTCCAGAAACCTAGAACTAGCCCAGTGAGACAGCCCCGCAGACTAAGCACCTGCTTACACAGGCTCAGGGGCCAGAGTTCAATCTTCTTAGGATTTCTCTTTCTTTCTTTCTCTCTCTCTCTCCCTCTCTCTCTCTCTCTCTCTCTCTCTCTCTCTCTCTCTCTCTCTCTCTCTCTCTTTCTTTCTTTCTTTCTTTCCATAGTGCCAAGGATTGAACTCAGGACCCTGCACTTGCCATGCAAACACTTATTGTACTGAACTGTCTCCCAGGCCCTCAGGATTTCTTTCTTTTAAAACCTTGTTAAAGAGGGGCTGGGGAGATAGCTCCGAGGCACAAGTGCCTGCTGGGCAAGTGCAAGGTTGTGAGTTCGAACCCTGGTCCCACAAAAATAAATAAATAAATAAATAAATAAAAATAAAAATAAAACCTTGTTAAAGAATCAAAAGTCATAATGAAGAAATAAAAACTAATCAAGAATATCAACATATCCCAGCACTTGGGAGGCCAGGGTAGGAGGATCTGCAGGAGGGTCACTGAGGGTTTGAGGCCAACCTGAGCTACATAGCAAGACCCTATCTAATATATATATTCCTTGTTAGTTTTGATCATATTTTAAAATTATGTATATATTTAAATCTATCGCCTTCCTAGTTTACAATCCTAGCTTTTATGCAGGGTATTGCTTGGCTCATCTTTACCACAGTGAGGATTCACAGATCTTTGTGGCCTCAACCGCTAGCCCCTCAGGCCCATGTCCTGTACCATTCATCTAACCAACCAGTTGGTAGGCACTTCCTGGGTCCTCCTCCATTTCTATGGCCTAGGTCAGACTCTGGGGGTACTAAGCAGGACATGGTTTTTGGCAGGGAGGCTCAAATTGGCAACAGAGCCACCAAGCTGCCCACGTCTCAGTACCAAGACACAGAACATTTTTTTCAAGGGGAAATTTCACATTGGAAGACTCAACCCTTTACAGTCCAGTTCAAAATTCCAATGACAGTAAGTTGATGCCATTCTCTCTTCTTTCTGATGGGGGTGCCAAAACATGCCAGTTAAGTTCTAACTCCACCCTGCCTCCCTGGAATGCTGAGAGCATGGAATTACATGGTGTATTTGAAATGCTTTTAAGAAACCAGGGATGTAGTTTAGCGACACAGCACCTGCCTGCCAAGCACAAGGCCCTGAGTGCAATTCCTAGAAACAAAACAAAACAAAACAAAAAAGATGAAATGCATTTAAACTTGGAAAGTGCTGCTCTGAAATAATGATTTCAGCAGCAATCCTTGTGGGACATTTTGGAATTTGTTCAAGGATAAATGTGAGTTGCTTTATCTTACAGACTTGGCTGGGTGGGACACGTTACCCCACTGTACAGGTGTAAATACGGAGGGGCAACCGAGGAGTTTATCCATGAGCATAGCTCACTAGTAGCTATACTTTGTAGTAATGACCTTAGTTTTCCTATCTTGGTTCTTAATCAGGGGTAGTGTTTCAAGGCTTGAAGCTCCATGTCTGGTATAGGGCAGGTGCACAGTAAATGTTCCTTAGCAGTGATTTTCACTAGCAGTTTTGAATCTCACTCTACCTGCGCTACTCTCTCTCTCTCTCTCTCTCTCTCTCTCTCTCTCCAACTTATTGGTTGTTTTTCTGGGAACACCACAGAATGGAGCAGCAGAGGAAGAGGCTCTATGCCCCTGCCAGTAACCCACCCACAGCCTCCAGCAAAGCCACTATACCATGGTCAGCAATGGAGCAAGCATGGGACACACCTGCTAACAGCAGCTTGGGGCATCGTCTGACTGAGGTTTGCTAGGGATCTGCTTTTCAAATTGAGATTCACGATTGCTCCTACAATAGGAGCAGGCCTGAGCGTTCAGATGTCCTTAGGGGGACGGCAGAAGGCGAAGGCGGAACAGGCAGCTCCAGGCCAGGCCTCTTCACTTCCCCACTTAGCCTCAACCTTGGGTCTTGGCTTGTGGTCTGGGGGATGCGAAGAAGAGCATAGCAATCCTGAAGGGGGCTGCTGTCTCCCACCGGGAAGCTCCGCTGTGCAGCGTCCTGGGCTGTATTGTCACCTCTCACGTGCCTGTTGGCACAGTCAGCAGGGGCTCACAGGACGAGGCATGCTCAACACGGAATGGAAACTTGGGGGAGGCTCCCGTGCAGAATATAACCCTGAGGCTGGGTGCGGAGTGACCAGTCCGCTGTGTGTTGGCCAGGGAGGACACACCCAGGATACTGGGTACGTGGGCGCCCTCCTGGCAAGTAGGTAACTGAGCCCAAGCAAGCACTCCTGAGACCCAGGTAGCACTGTCACAGCTCCTAATGAGCTACCCAGGCATGGCTAGGAGCCTCCGGCTTCCCCAGCTTAAAGATCAGGAAGGACCCACTCAGGCAGTTTCTGCAGTATAGGACATTAGCGAGGAGACCTCGTTAGACCAGGAAAAGGTCACCCGGAACCAGAGAAAGGCTGAGAGAGTGGGTCTCCATACCAAGGCGCAGGCCTGCCCCGCAAAGCCGCTGCCTGGCTGTTGGCAGCAAAAGCAACACTAGACACATTTGGGGCCACAAAGCTCCCCCCCATGCCCCTGGCAGGCCTGCGCTCTGATGGGAGCCACAAGCCCTCCTTCACGCTGCTGTACTCTGGCCTGGACCGGCGCGTTCTGCACCGGGCACTCTGCTGCCTGCCTCTCCCTCTCCTGGTGCTCTAGCCCCTCCCCTTTCAGCGGTCGTATTCTTTCATTTTTCCTGGTTTAATTCTTTATTTGAAGGAGAGAGTCTCCAATTATTTCTTGAAACAAATATACAGAAGATGAAATTTTGGAACCCTCACATACACACTAGAATCTGAGCTGGAAATAATTCCTTGGAGGCTTGCAGGGCTCACCGCGTGCTGGTCAGGCCGCAGTGCTCACACTGGGTAGCTGCCAGATGCCTCCGCTCTGACGAGCGGTTCCTCTCTGCCCATTCTGGAGCCTTTCCCTTGTCCCAGAGTTGCGAAAGACCAGCAAGGAACCTTGGCTGGGTGTGATTCTCTGCAGGTAGTGAGTGAGCCCCGAATCTCAAAGCGCAACCCCTTTGGTTACGGGAAATACTATAGAGTTATTTTATTGAGGTCTTTTTTTCTTACTTGCTTCCTGTTCTCCTCTCTGGAACTCTTCGCGCTCAGACGTGGGACCTCCTAGGTCCATCTTCTGGTCTCCTTATTTTCCACTCTGTTTAACTTTTGCATTTGCTTGCTATTTAAGCTCTCAGTGCTGTCCTCCAACCCTTCTCTGGATAAGCTCTCCCTTCCACGCTTCCCGCTCCGGGCGCCGACTCTCCTTGCCCAAGCTCGCATCTCTCCTGGGTCTCCGCCTTCTGTTCTCACAGCTCTCCTCTAATACAGGAAATGGAAGCTTGATGGAGTAGGCTAGGCAGGTGGGCCGGCCTCGCGCTCGGTGGTTTCGGAAAGCTGGCGGAGCCGATGGTTGGAATCCCATTGATAGTTCTGTGTACCCATTCTTCTTGAAAGGAAGCAGATTAACTAGATTCCCAGAGAAAAACCCATCCAGTGTCCTCTGTGGAGGGCGGAATTAGAGTCTACACAAAGGATCCATTTCTTAATCCTTAGACCCTGTGACTGTGTTGACATTGCTAATAATTACAGAGCAGGGGCCAGCGAGGTAGAGCGACACTCTAAAGCGCCTGTTCGGAGAAACTTAGGTAAGCCCCCAGGGACCACAGTTGCATCCCAGCACCACATGGGGCACCAGCCTTATCCATAAGGGGAGCTGATGCAGCCACCAAATAAAACGAGATAAAAGAAAATAAAGTAATTGCAGATCTTGAGATGAATTTTCTTACATCATCTGGTAGACCGGCTATAATCAGGAAGACACAAAGGTCCTGAAAAAAAATAGCGTGATTGGCTCAGAGTGAAAGAAGGTGATGTAACTACCAAAACAAAGGTTGGAATAGGGGCATGAGCCGTGGAGTGTGGGGAGCCGGGAGAAGGCTCTGTAGAAGGACCTAGAGCCGATATTAGCCCAGTGAAGTTGATTTTGAATTTCTGGTCTCTACAATTGTAAAACAGTAAGTGGATCTTGCATCTTTTCTACCACCAAACGGGGGCTAATCACAGCAGCAACAGGACCTGTTGTGGTTTGTACACAGGTGTCCCCCAAAGCCTCATGCAGTCATGGGGTAGCTTCTAGAATTTGTAATTGATTATTGTGGAAGTGGGTGCTGTACCTCCACGGAGGCAGGTGACTTGTGTCACCTGCTATCAGCTGCCCAGATGCCGTCCTTGTCTCCACTCCCCTCCTCCACGTCCTCATCAGCGTGTGCCTCAGAAACAAATAAGCGAAACCCCTTCTCCTGAAGTTTTAGTGGACTGCCCAGGAAATTAAAGGATGGTATGTACTCAACCTGCCACTTTAACCCAGAAGTCTTCACGCTTCCTCCCACAAGTACTCTGAGCCCTGGGGCGTGGGCCACCCAGTGTCCACTCACTGTGCCCAGCAGCCGCTGGGTACTGTGGACTGTCTCCTCTGCACAGGTTCTTCCCCTCTCTCCTTCCTCTCATTCTTGTCTCATTTGCTCGGGGCTGACTGAGCAAGATGCCCCAGAATGGAAGCAGTGAAGATACTGAACTCATCCCCTCCAGACTGGGCCTCACTATCATGCTTAGTCTGCCCACACGAGCTCCCACTGGCGCCCTGGCTACCAGCAGTGCTCCCGGGCTGCATGAGGCAGCTCTGCTGCCAAGGCAAAAGCCATCAGCGGTGTGGCTGAGAGGAAAGGCGTTCCCAGAGCTGGGGATCCAAATCCGAGGCATGCACTGGGCCGCTCTCCTCTGAGGCCTCTCTCCCTGGTTTGCAGATTGCTGTCCTTTTGCTCCTCCTTTGCAGTCAAAGTTCTGTACACGTTCTGATGTCCTGGGCCCCTGCTATGCCTGTGGTTGCATGTGTGGAATGCCCGTGCTGAACTTGCCAAGGCCTGAGCGTCTTACTGCAAGCTGAAACTGAACAACCAGCCCAGCAAAAACAAGCGGAAGTCTCAGACTTCCACTCAGGGAAGGAGAGTAGGGAACTGTGGGAGCCCTTCGTGCTTGGAAGTACGCTTCTGTGTCCCCACAGTTCAATGTTTAAAAATAAACATGAGCAGTGGGCCAGATATCTTGGTGGACTAACGCACCTGCTTACCGAGGTGCAGGGAATGGGGTTCCTCGGTGCTATGCTGGCCCCACCCCCAGGCACTCTAAGAGGTGACTGAGACTGGGCGTGGGGGTGTGCACCTGCAGTCCCAGTGCTTGGGAGGCTGCAAACAGGAGGATCCCTAGGAGTCCAATCTATGTAGTGAGACACTGGGGACCCTGTGCTAAATACATGCAAAATAAGTAAGATAAAAGTGAAACCAGTCTATACGATGCTCTTGGGCTACATATGATCCTACAATAAAAATTACCCTGTGTTCCCTTGAAGATTGGTCTTATTTCCATACACTCTTCCAGGTTCAGTTAGAAAAGACAATGGAAAATGTCCATACAATGGCCTTCTGTACACAAATCAAGTGGACTTTGAAAATGCACACAGAGGGTGGCAGCCCTTCGTGGGAGAACATCTGCCAGGAACCAGGGTGGAGGCTCAGAGCCGGTCAGGCCTGCATTTAAGTTCTGCTTTGACCACTTGCTAAGTGCAGTGACCTTGAGCAGGCTGCAGAACCTTCACCTCCTCACTTGGTGTAAAACCAGGAGCCCGGCAGGATGGCTCAGTGGTCTAAAGCGCCTGCTTAGGAAAGCTTGGGTGGCTGCAGGGCCCGCAGTTCGGATCCCCAGCACCACATGCTGCGCCAGCCCTGGGGCAAGGCAGGCTGAGCCGGCCATAAAAATAAATAAATAAACAAAAGTTGTGAAAGAAGAAAAAAAAAATTAAAAAAATAAATAAAACCAGGAGACCACCAAGGGGATCAAGGAAGCCCTGCAGAAACAATGTGTGTGGGCATGCGCATGGAGTGACCTCAGGGCAGACCGCAGGTACCTGCCCAGAAAGGGCCCCACACCTCCCTGTGGCCCCGCCCCATCCTCTACCCTCCCCCAGGGCTCCCAGGTTCTTAATACAAAGCTTCCTCCCCACCCCCCAGCCCCCCAGTGAGGAGGGTCAGTACAAATCCTGTGGTAATAGACTCCTTAGGCCAGTTCGCTGGGCAGGCTTTACACGTGAAAGACTGCTTGGCAGTCCCCTCAGCCTTTCTCAGGGGCCCATTAATTCAAGGTTCTCCCAGTCCCTGGGCTGACCCAAAGGATGCTGGGATACTGGGCTGCTGGGCTGCTGGGCTGGGTCTCCGCCCCTTCCTGAGAAGGGCTAGGTGAATGTGCTAACAGTGGGTCTCAAAAAGGAAAGTGGAGGCAAAGGAGACCATGAGCCTCTGCTGAGCGCTGGCTTTCATCTGCAGGCTCCAGACCTCAGCGGCCTCTGCGCTAGTGCTTCTGGCCACCTAGGGCCCAGGCCGTGGCTCCTGCCTTCTACAGGTGAGGAAACAGCTGTGCAAGGCAGCGAACTAGAGCAAAGCAGCCCTGCGTGCAGAGCCAGGGTTCCAGACTTTGCCTCTGAGACAAAATTCGAGTCGAGTGCCCTGCTGCGGGGCCCCTCTGCTTGCCCTGCAGCTTCTTGTCACAGCCTCTGCCCCGTGGCATCCCTCCCTTGCACCCCTGTGGTTCAGTTTGAGTCCTCGTAGCTACGTCTTCTGCCCTCAGCTGTTTCTGGAAAGGAAAGTACCTCATGTTTCTCCAGCCAGGTACATGATAAGGATTGGGATGCGGCTTAGACAGGGAAGTAAGGGCATAAATCAACATGATGCACTGGGTAACATACCTGTGAGTAAAGGAATCTGGAAATAATGAATGCGTGGGTGGATACATGTGACAATGATGTGCCTAAGCAGAAATGAACGCATACGTGTTTGTCAAATGCACGGATTACATGAATGAATTAATAACTAAATATGTTAATGAGCAGCTGTATAAGTGAACACATGCATTACTTAGTCAATAAATATGTACTTCAATGAGTGAATATTGAATAAGCAAATAAGTATAAGTAAGTAAATACATAAATGAATTAATGCAGGGACAAACAGATTAATACTGAACAGGCAAATGAGTGCATGCATGTAAGAGTGAATGAATGAATTAATTAATTAATTACTTAATGAGTGAATTAGCCAACAAATGAGGAGAGGAGTGTCTTCCCTGTCTCCCCTGTTCCATCAAGCATGCCCTGTGACCAGAAAGCCTACGAAGCCAGGAATCAGCCTTCACAGTGGAGCAAGTGGTCAGGGATAGGATTAAGGCCTAAGGTCCACCCATGCAGAGGCAGTGTTGTTGCCGAGCACGCCGATAGCACCGGCCATATCTAAGAGCCAGGCACCGGGTGGCCTTCCGCAGCCCACTGTCCCCAGCAAGTGTGAGCAGGGGTCACTGCTCCACAGAGGGCCCAGGCACAGCCCCCCAGCTGAGGGGTCCTTTTTGCTGTACTCCTCAGACCCACACCCCACGCTCCATTCCACCCTCAGCCCAGAGCACCAGCCACCACGGCCAGCAAATTACTCCCCAGCATCCAGGAAGAGCCTCCCGCGATGAGGAGGCTGCTGCAATAGCTTTGCAACAAGCGGCAACCCACTTGTTGGATTACAGCAGGTTGAGCCAGTGCGCAGTCCCCAGTGCCAGGGCTCAGGGAAGAAGGGCGGGGAAAACAGCAGCACCTAAACATGGAGCAAGAGCCCACGCTTCCTGGCTCAACGGCAAGGGCCTGCTGTGGTCCTGACAGCCAGGGCTCCGGCGTTTCCTGCTTTAGCCCAGTGAGCTCGGAGCGCAACCCTGCTTCTTTGCCGCCTGCTGGTAAGCAGAGCTTTTTCTTTGCTTCTTTTCCCACCACTTCCATGCTGAGCCACAGAGGGTTTTGAATAACTGACGCCTTCTCCCCTGTCATCTGGGAAGCTAATTCCTGCAGGATCATGGCAAACTGGTATTTCAGGTCCCCTGGCAGCCCCAGAGCCCTCTCTGCTGAGGACTGCTCTTCTCTGGGCACCAGCAAGCAGGCCTCAGGGTGAGAATACATGCACACCTTGCTCTTCCTTTGCTGCCCCGTGGGGTGGCTGTGTCTGGGAGGAGGGATAGGCGGGGAGCAAAGGCCACCCTGGAGCGAGGAAGGCTGTGCTCGGGAGCAGCCTGCTGTGCCCAGGGAGAAGGCCCCTAGGAGAGTCCTGGGGGCCCGCGATTATGCTCGTGACTCACTGTTGTCACTGCTGGTCCCAGTGATGCAACTTTGGAGTAATACCTGCCGCTGAGGACCATGTCCGCTGGCCTCAGACATTTGTCAGTCATGGGTTGAAGCTCTGTACCGGTGACAGGATTAGGGAGCCCCGGCCTGCTGGCTAGCGGCTGCAGCCGCAGGGCTTGCCAGGCACCGGCTATGCTGCACGTCGCGGTGTGTAGAAGTCACAGAGTGCTGAGGGCAGCAGCTTCCCCTCTGCCCAGTCCCTTGTCCATGAAGCACACTTGATGAGGGTGTCCCTTTTCTGCTCTAGGCTTTGAGCACAGCACCAGGAAGGTCTCGTAGCTGTACCCTATGCCCGTCCAACTTCACAGTTGGGGGTGGTGACAGAAGCCTATAGAGACCTGGGCCTTGGTGACTGACTCGGAGCACAGCCATGGGCAAAGATAGTGATGTGCAAATTACCGATTTTTTATTGGACACTTTGGGGAATATAGTTGTTTGTCAGGAAATGAAAGAGAATGTTTGTGCTTATAACATTATATGGAAAATCAATGCAGTGTTAAGTATACTTTTCGGTTGTTTAAACCCAGGACTGCTCTCTAGCTGAGTCCAGCAAGCCCCAAGAGGGCCAAGGATGTCCCAGAGCAGGGCAAGGGAGCAGAGAGAAAGGTGAAGCCACTGCTGCTGTCTCCCTGCGTCCCTGGGGAGGAGGCGGGGGAGCCACAACGGACATGAGCCGCCCTCAGACCACAGCAGCCACACTCGGGCCCCTGGCTGGACAGAGCACGCTGCCCTTGGGATCTATTCCTAGGCTTTCTGTTCATGTGCTCCAGCACAGACACACTGAGCCCCATGCCTCTCACTGTTGGAGTGACCAAGGGAACGGGAGGTTCACAAAAGTATCTACAGAGTGAGAGAAGAGGTGTGGCACAGACTGAAGCGTGGATGGAAGCTTAAGTTTCAGAGTTGTCTCCAGTCAGCAAAAGTGGGCATCTGCGGGGCTGTGCAGCCCTGGGCCCTGTACGAGGACAGGGGAGGGGAGCACAGGACCAGCTAGGTCTCGGCCCCCGGGAAGAGCACTTGATACTTGCTGTTGTGGAGGGGTGCCGCTGGCATGAAGGAAGGAGTCAGAGGGAAAGGCCAAGCACGCTGGACTGGGCAGCACGCCCAGCCTGTGGGAGGCTGAGGCAGGAGGAGGACGAGCTGGGGCTGAGCCTGAGGAACTGAACGAGGTCCTACCTCCAAATTAAAAAATTAAAAGAGGCTGGGATTTAGCTCAGTGTCAAGGAACAGAGAGACATAGAGAGAGACAAAGAGACAGGGAGAAAGAGAGAGACAGAGACAGAGAGATTGGTTGAAAATTAAGAGCCCTTTACCAGATGATACAGTTATCACTTTGAGGAGGCCTGGGAGCGGCCCGGCCACCCCATGCTGTGTGACCCACCCCAAGCTGCTGGCTTCTCTGGGCATAGTATTGCTTTTCCTGGGTGCTTCATCTGAGGAACATCGTAACGTGTCTTCCCGCTTTGTGTACCCTCTAATTTCACAGTGAGCCTTGCTGATCATGGGAACTGTAGCTCAGGGTAAGGCAGGCGTTGTCCGGGCTGAAGGCGAGGCAGTTTTGCTCTCATGATTTGCTGGCTACGTGTCCCAATCTGGCTATTGCACTTCCGTTTTCACATTTGAAAAATAGATGTTTACTGGCTGATTGGCTGCCCCTGCCTCACAGAACTGGGGGAGAATTAAACATCATATCTGGTGGTGAACTTTGAACTCCTGGATCTTACCAAACAGTGAAGCGCTAACATTTTAACAAAGTATCCTAGTGCCCACACTTGTGGAAATGATTGTAAAACTAAGTATAAATTCCAACTAATTTTTACCAAAAGTCAAAATGATTCTCTGTAGCCATGGCAGGTACCACCCAAGGATAGCATTAGAAAGATTTCCAAGAGAAAGCAAATCTGCGCCTGTAATCCCAGCACTTGGAAGGCTGAGGCAGGAGGATCAATATGAGTTCGACACCAGCCTGGGCCACAAAAGTGAGTTCAAGGCCAGCCTGAACTGCATAGTAAGACCCTGTCTCAAAAAGACAAAAAGAGGGGCCCGGCAGGATGGTTCAGTGGTCTAAAGCGCCTACAGGTGGATGCAGGGACAGCGGTTCAATCCCCGGCACCACATGCTGCCCTGGCACCACATGCTGTGCCAGCCCTGCCCTCAGGGCAGGCTGAGCTAGCCATAAAAATAAACAAAAGTTCTGAAATAAGAAAAATTAAAAAAAAAATAAAAATTAAAAAAAATAAAAAATTAAATTATTTTAAATTAGAAAGAAAGAAAGAAAGAGAGAGAGAAAGAAAGAAAGAAAGAAAGAAAGAAAGAAAGCAAATCTGGGCACTGGGCTCAAATCCTGCCTTTCCTCCTGGATAGCAATCAACTTCATCCCAGGTGGACGTGAAGACCAGGGCTTTTGAGGGCTGCTGGGGAAACACACGTCAGGGTGGCCACGGGAAGGCTCCTGTGGAGTCCCTAAGGATCTGGGCCCGTGGCTAACAGTTCTAATGCTGCAGTTATTACTTTAAATATGTAACTAAAAAAATAGAGATCAAAGAAGAGCAAAACTCAAACCTGTTTGTAACTAGCCCCCGTGACCTGCAGGCACTGCTTTTCCCACAAGCAAGCGTCTAGGGTTGCCTTACGCGTCCTCATTGGCCGTTCTTCTCTAACATGCTGGGTAGAGATCCTCAGTCATCTGGATTTCATGCAAAGCTTTTTCAGCCTCCTCCACTATGCTGTCAGTGCTACCCCGGTTACCTCTGCTGGTATTAACAAAAGCATCTCCTTTCCAGAGAGCACCGAAATTTAGAGGTGTGCGTGTTCAGCTGATGTCCTGGTCACCTTTGTGGGTGGAGTGACATATGTGACCCCTCCACGTGCGAGAAGGGGCTTATGTTGTCTCAGTCTGCAGACATTTTGGTCCATAGTCCACTGTCTCCAAGAAGACTATGGAAACACTTTTCGCATTTTCAGAAAGTTGTTATATTCAATAACGGTCCTCTTTCCAAAGAGTGCATTTCTGCTTGTGGAGTCAAATGATAACTAACCATACCTCACTTCCACCTTACAAGTGCTCAAGCTGAGCTCAGTGGCAAAGCACTCGCCTGGCACAGGCGAGGTCCCAGCTCCATCCTCAGCTCGGCACAGAAAAGCTAGAAGGTGCCTTTTAGCTGGCTGCTTGCAGGCTGTGTTGCCGATAACTAGTGCTGCCCTGAGGTAGCCCTGCTCTTGGAGGTCCACACCCCTGTCCTCTGCCCCTGGGGGCTGCTCTAGCAGCTCCTGGTGTGGGGCTGGGGAGGACTTGGGGTTCATACTCAGGCTTTCTGGTTGGGGCTCCAATGCGGCTGCCTCCATGTTTTCTTTCTGCTTTGTTCAAAACATTTATTGGAATTTTTATTATCAAGTTTATACCTAGGCATTATAGAATGTGTCACAAAAACAGGAAGAAGGAAACGAACAGGGGTAATAGCTTATTTCCTCCACCTAGACAAGAGCACTGCTGCATACGTGTGAATTTCCTTCGCCTGTCTAAGTCTGTGTACCAGGTCCACGCTAAGCAGCAGGCCTCGTGCTGTGTGCCAAGCCTGTGTGTGCACTTGCGAGCCACAGGCGACTTCCACCTCAACCGCTGCCTGCGCACTGTCAGCTTTGCTCCTCCTCGGTGACCAAAAAAAGCTTTAATTCATTCAACTAATTCTCTTTCCGGGCAGTTAGGTTCCTCTTGACACAATTTGTTGATGTAAATAAATCCATAATAAACATTCATAATCTATGCTCTCACCTTTGATTCCTTAGCATGGAATGCTAGAATTGAAATGACTCTGTCAAAAATGATCAATTTTTAAAATATTGATAGGCAAAGAAACGCAAACCTGAGTAAGAGTGAGAAGGAGCTTCTGCGCCCCGAACTGCGCAAAGCAAAATCGCTGTCCTCCCGCCCGTAAACCTTGGACACCGTCTTTGCTGTTCGGCTTTGACATGGATATAGGAAAATGAGTCATTTGGTATTGTTGTCATTTACGTTCCTTGGCTTATTAGTGAGACACAGCCACTTTTCATGTTTGGTAGCTGTTTAGTCCCTGAATTTTCTGCCCAAGTGCCTTGTCTGTATTTCTGGGAGTTTTGTTGTTGTTATTCACTCCTGAAAGATCCCTTCCCTATTAAACACTTTAGGCCGTTTGCACTTCTTCAAAACAATGTCTCCTTAGTGTACTTCCCTCTTTGTTTTACTGGACTTTGTAGTGTGTAGACATGTGTCCTATGCCGTTGATCCACTGACACGAAATTCTTTTTGTGATCCTTGGAGTTATTTCCTCATCAAGATCATATACTCAAGCCGGGCGTGGTGGCGCACGCCTGTAATCCCAGCACTCGGGAGGCTGAGGCAGGAGGATCGGTGTGAGTTCGAGACCAGCCTGGGCTACAAAAGTGAGCTCAAGGCCAGCCTGAACTGCATAGTGAGACCCTGTCTCAAAAAGACAAAAAAAAAAAAAAAAAAAAAAAAAAAGATCATATACTCACTCTTTAGCATTTTTGAGGGCTTTTGGGATATAAAACTGGAGTGGGAGCCATGGCCAAGCATAAGGCCATAATATTTATTTATTTATTTATTTGTTTGTTGGTTTGTTTCTGCAGGACCAGGGTTCAAATTCACAACCTTGCGCTTGCCAGTCAAGCACTTGTGCCACGTAGCTCTCTCCCCCAGCCCCAAGGCCATGGATTTTTATTGGTGTCTCCTTTCGCCTGTTACATTCCCAGGGCGGCGCACAGAAGGGCATGCCTTTCACCATGCCTGGCGGCTCTGAAGAGGCAGGCACCCCAGAGGGGAGCAAGAAGGATCTGCCCCAACATGGGAGCATGGATTTCTTTCCAGTATGCCAAGGGTGTGTATCAACTGTTGAGTACCAGGTTAGGAGCTGGGGAGCATTCGGCATCAGGGCCTCTGTAATTGCTGACCCTAGGATGACAGTCTGAGAGGAGAGGTCTGCCTGTCCTCCTTCCACGAACCTCAGCTGCTGGAGAAGCGTGGCTGTGTCTCAGGTGGCAGATAGGAAACTAAAGGGTTCTGAATTAGATCTTTGCTCTGGGTCACATCTGACCAACTCTATTTTCCCCTGTCATTCTGAGGCAATGGCTTTTAGCTTGGAGCGCTGTACACCAGTGCATTCTGCTCAGAGGAAGAAATCGGGCTCGGTGAGCAGCAGCTTCGCGGAGCGGGGAACCCTGCGGGCCCACAGCTGACTCTGCGCTGTGCTGCGCTGCCCGCCATGGGCCTCTGAGCCTTTGTTTCCTTGCCTATAATGCCTATAAAATGCAGAGAAGTCAGCTTGCACAGCTATTGTAGCAAGTACAAAGCTCTAAGCCAAGCGTATGCTCAACGCATGGAAGTTCCCCAACACAAATTTCTGCCCGGTGTGTCTTTTGGGTCCCAGATTCTCAAAACAGAAGGATTATGTGTATGCCAGGCCACCCATTGGCTTTTTGTATACCACCAAAGTGAGGGACTTAGCTTCTTAAGCAACTGAGATTATGTGACGTATATGCGTGTGCACGTGTGTTTATGCATGTTATCATTGCAACAGTTTATTAACAACAATTTCTGCACCCACGGAGGGATACATAGACCAGAATTTATTCAACCAATTCCATGCAGGAGGTCTGGTGGCGTCCTACAACATGACTTGCTCTCTTCAAGTTCGTGGATCTGTCATACAGGGACAACTTTGTCAGAGCCGTCTTCTTCCATTGTGTGTCGCCATCATCATTTCATGAGTTACCTTTATTGAAAAATGAATTTACAGAACAAAAGATAACCTCAAATCAGGGTGGCTTCGTACATACTAGCAAAGGCCTCTCTTCTTGGAAGCTCTTCAGAACCCCTGTTCTTCGCAGAGGCTGACCCTGCTTCTCACTGGTCTGCGTACCATCTGAGAGGGGCCCGCGCAAGCGAAATAGCAGTCCAGTGTGGCACTATGAGGAGTTTACTGTGGAAGGCTTAAATTATTAAATCTTCTTTAAGCTAAAGCCAAAAATTGTTGTGATTTAACATACGAGGGAGAAATAATAAAATAAGAGCAAGGCAAAGCTGTCCTTCTTTATCAAGGAGCTACCAGGCTCCCTGATAAAGGCACCGTACCAGTCTCCAAAGCAAGAAGAGAGGTGTGAGAGCGGAGCAGGGTGGCAGGGCCCCTGGTGCCCAAATCCATCAACCTCAGCAACACTGGAGAAAAGACATAAATGTGGACATTGCAATGACGCTGTCGGGTTCAAGTAAAAATTCAATCCCTTCTGCCTCCTTCCGAGTGCTCTAAGGAATAGTGTTATAACCTTAAGTATTTATAAACCTGATTTATAAGACACATGTGAAATGCAGTAAATAAAATTTTAAAAATCAAAAATGAAAGACGTCTTGAGTCACTGCCTAGAGGTACAAAGCGGAGGTTCAGGATGAGGAGAGTGTCGGGGAAGAGGACGACCTTAGGGACCAGCGCGCCCCTCTCCAAATCCTAGAGAGAGCTCTCCAGACGCCCATGCACCTCCAGTGAGAATGCAGACAATCCGGTGAAAATCAGACTTCAAGTCCTGGCTCTCTGTGTAACCCAGGAGAAATCCCATCGTCTCTTTCTGACCCTCACTTTTCCGACCTGTGAGACGTGTTTAACAGCGCTGCCATGTACCCCAAGGATGCTGGGAGAAGCAGACTACATGTGGGCAGGAGGGCTCTGGGGAACCAGGAGAGCACCAGATCTGCTTCATCCAGGGCACTTCTCAGTGTCAAAGCAGGGGCAGTCTTTAGTGTGCGCTGAGGTGCCAGGCTTAGGATTGTCACCCGGCCCTTCCAAGTCACACAGATGCCTCACCTTCCCTCCTATCTACATCTCAGAATAGCAAGCAGGTAGGCAGTACCTGATCAGAGGGCAGGTCTTTACCCAGTGCAGTAGGCCAGCCCCATGAAATGGTCAGGTCTGTGCAAACAGGAAAATGTTGCTTGAAGGAGAAAATAGGATATTTCTTAGAACACTAAAAATAATCTGTCATTGTCTGCCATGCCTTTGTCACGTCAAGAAGCCCTCTGTTCATGAGAGACTAGAATAATGTGTCATGTATAGGTTTACCCATGAAATCACTAGGTTGGGCTTTCTGAGTTTAAAGACACCACCAGTTCAGATGGTGCTTGGACAGTTAGTCATTTCATTTACTTTAGGCTTTTTTTTTTTTTTTTTTGTAGCAGGGACTAAACTGAAGACCTTGCACTTGGCAGGCTGAGCTATCTCTCAGGCCTTTCATTTACTTTAAAAAGACCGCAGTGTGGCAGGGAATGTGTGAAGGGAGCCCTCGGCCCCTGTTCATTCCCGTTGGGAGCAGCTGGCAGGAAGCTAAGCCCACACAGAAAATTGGCCTCCTAAGGGAAAAAGAGAAAATTTCCCCCTTTTTTCCCAGATTTTCTGTCCCCACAAGGTTGAGCAGATAAGAGAAAGCGCTTATTTTTACAAATGGTGAACTGGGGACAAAGTGGAAGAAAATGAATGCCTTCCTGGAGATAGCCATTTCATCGTGAAACCTGGCTCAAGCCACCCCACTCAGAAGCGCATGTTTCTTCCAACACAGAGCAGCAAATCCACTCCCCTCATCCTAGCCCATCCTCATCAGAGAATCTAGGAGTGGAGAAATGCTGTCCTATGCTAGAAGCAGGTTCCCAGTGTTTTGCTGAGAGGGAATGGGGAGCAATGCAGTTGTGTAGCCAGCTTGCACGCTCTGAGCAAATCCTTGGCTGCGGCACAGAGACTGAGGAATCATAGTCCTCCAAGCTAACCCGGAATGGCTTCCCAGGTCTGCCAGCCTCCGCTCAGGGCCTGTGGAGGTTTTGTCAATGCACAACCTATGAGCAGGAGCTTGACTGTACTTTGCATAGGTGATGGGCACAAACTAAGACCATTATAATAGGGCTCGAAGATCCTGAATTTAAAAATATGTAAACAAGGAGTCAATGTACCACAGACAAAATCTAGATCCCTAGTGTCTGGTGTCTGCCCTGTGCCTTTCCAGTTAGATGATCTTGGCTATACCAACACATCGCTCTGGGTTACAATATCATCGGTGGAATTCAGACACAATGAAGACATCACAGAGTTGAGTCACAAGAAGAGCTTTCTCACCCATGCCATACTAAGCAGATGTCTGTGGTATGGCTATTGGTACAGAAAGAGCCAGACACTCTGGGCACCATTCTCCATGCCAGTCGCTTCCATTCAACTAGATTTTCTGGCTCTTAGCTTCAGCTTCGCTATCTGTACTGTGGCACCACCAATGATACCTGCTTCCTGCCACTGAGATCACATGGAGATGGGTGAGAGTGGGCAGCTGATAACATCCCAAAGGAGTGACACCACCGCCACTCTCTATGGGACCTTCAGTTTTAGCACAGTGGCCAGCACACTGTAAATCCATCAGAAATATTTGTGGAATAAAAAAGGAAAAGTAGAATTCTAGAGCTGGGGCAAAAGTGGCTTCTAGCAAGCTCAAGGACCTGGGTTCAATCCCTGGTACTGCATGCCACTCTGGCTACTGAAATCAGGCATGGTGGTGCACACCTGTAATCCCAGCACTGGGGAGGCTGAGACAGGAGGCTCACTATGAGTCTGAGCTGCATAGTGAGACCTTGTGCAAAATGAACAAATAATTAATTAGTTAGTTAAAGACTTCTTTTAAAAAGAATGACTCGCATATTTCAATGTCTCAGAACTCAGAGCAGCCAGGAAATATGTTGTTTCCAAGTAGGAATCTCTGTGCAACTCAGAAGGAGGCAAGCTGTTTCTTGTTTTATCTCATCTCTAAGAGTACACGTGGCTGTTTCTGTCATTTCTCTTCCACTCTGAATTGGAAATGTAATCAGAGGAGGGGGTATAGTTCCACACCAGCCTCCAATTTTCCCAGACATGGCTGCCAAGTAGCAGAGTCCAAAGTAGAACTCAGGTCAGGCGGACACAGAGTGCTCTCTCTTGCCTACGTGAGAAGACCTAACAGCCTGTGTTCAGTTGTGACCCAGAGGAAGCCCACATTGAGAGTAGGCTCTGGAAACACTTGCCTCATCTGTGAGCGAAGCACCCACTGGAGGAGAAGGGGTACTGTCCTCGGATCTCGGCACTTCACTGGCCAGGCCTTGAGAACGAACGACAGGCTTGCGCTATTCTATGTTGTTTCAGGTTCAAAGCTGCCTGTGGCCCAAAGCTGGGAAAGTGTTTGGGGACAATATCAAATGCCTGTCCGGAATGCTCCAGTCATACTTGCAATAACCCCTTATTCAAAAATTTTTCTTGCAGGAAAAAAATTAGTAAGTCCTATCCTTACATTTTCCGTAAGTTTATTTTTAAGATTTTCGTTGCCTTATTAATGATGTGAATAACTTCTTTACTGAATCAAATAATTTTTGGTAATGAATATGTCATGAAGTTCTAGGATCCAATGGGGTACACATTTTCTCATTTTTATTATTTGCACATACTATCTTTTTTTTTTTTTTTTTTTTTTTTTTTTTTTTTTTTTTTTTTTTTTTTTTTTTTTTTTTTGTCTTTTTGAGACAGGGTCTCGTTATGTAGTTCAGGCTGGCCTTAAACTCACTTTTGTAGCCCAGGCTGGTCTCGAACTTGCACTGATCCTCCTGCCTCAGCCTCCCAAGTGCTGGGATTACAGGCAGGCTCTGCCATGCCTAGCTCACACATACTATCTTAAGTGTGGACATTTAGCCAATTTTTACCAATATCTGTGGTGTAACTACTTCTAGCACAAAGCTGCTAAGTAATTAGTTGGGAAGAAAGGGCAAAGGACTTATCACCCCATATCTCCTCTATTGAGATGCAATAACTGAAAATAACCTTAGGGGAATACATAACACTAAACAGACACAATGATACCGGAAGAATAGATACTAGTATATGTAATATAATTAAGAAGTAAAGAGATTTACACATCTCCATCATTTTGGTATTTTTTGAGAATTTAGCTTTGATGTTCAAATTTGAAGACAATAATAAGCAACATAACCACCACTGCTGAATGTAAGGAAACCTATTTTCCATACCTTTACAAGCTGAGCAACCTTGCAGAAAGATCTATTCCTGATGTGATATCTATAAAGACATCCAATCATCAAGCCTCTGCTGCCACATTCTAAAGTCCTTAGCTAATAGACCCCATCTTTCCATCTGGCCCCCCAGATGCAGACACCTCCATGGATCTGACTGGTAAAGCCAAAACAATTACCTGCATTAGAAAGTTCTGGCATCTTTCCTACAAAAGCCTGATTGTTCAAGAGACTTTTTCTGCCTTAGCCATTGGCACAGTTTTCTTCTATAAGAGAAGAGAGCCCATTTTGTGCCACACCTGGGCTCCCGCTTTAAAGTGTACTACATGTAGCAGTAACACCTTTTCTTTTCACCTAATTAATGTCTATCATGGGTAAGGTACTTGTGCTTAGAATTCTCCACACAGAATAATTGGTCCAGATATATGTAGAGACTGTTATGGAAACATATAGTAATGGGGGTTTTGACAATGCTGTGCTTGGAAAGCATTTTTAAGAATACCATGAGCACATCTAAAAAAAAAAAGTAGTGCAAAATGAGAGTTTTAAAATGCTAATATGGCTGTAAAATGAGACTGAGGGTGGACAATAATATTAGTTTAATCATCACCCTACAGTTCTATATTAAGTAAACTTACTTATTTGCTTCAAAATATGTTTCTTCAGCACACACTAGGCACTGAGCATGCAGGAGTCTATAAGACAGGCAGCTGCCTCCTAAGCTTCCAGAACCACAGGGAAGACCAGCACTGGATAAGCAGCTGCTGGTAAGGCTGAATACACAAGGGGCAGATACAGTGGCCAGCTGGCAAACGTTCCTTCTCGACTCTGTCAGAAAGGCAACCCTCTATTCCCACGGCCCTCCTCCACACCAGTGGGCTGCCTGGCTTCTCTGAAGAGATTCTTCAGGACACAGATGTTATCTCCTACATGTGTTCTGTACTGTGTTCCCAGAATGTGATCCAAGCCCTTTGGATCAAAAACTTAAGGGTCTAGTCCTGAAGAAAGGCTCTTTGGGTTGAGTCAGAGTTCTCCCATTTACTAGTTGTGTGGTCATAAAAAGTTAAATATTCTTTGGCCTCAGTTTCCCCACTTAAAAATGGAGGTTTACAAAAACATACAACTCATGATTGTTGAGAGGATTAAATATTCACCATATCAAATGATACAAAACAGACACTGAGTTTTGAATAAATACTGATTGTTGCTATAGCAGCACTGATTAATGCTTTCTCTTATATGTATGTGCTTAGCATATCTGTCGTCTTTACTCAGCCATGAATTATTAGATAGCAAGGCCCCCGGTTGACCTATCCTTTGTTTCTAGCACACAGTATGGGTTTGGCGTAAAGTAGACACTCAAGCAGTGTTTGGAAAGGAACGCGAGACTGAGGAACTCCTTCTACATGTGATGAACCTGCAGCGTGGCAGAAGAGGAAACCCTAGATCAGAGCCTTCTAGGAACTTGGCTTATGTTCCCTGTTGATTCTGTTTTATTTCTTAAAGAATAACAAGAGAAAAACATGCACATGATCTTTTAAACAGTCACTTGATATGTTTCTTGGCTCTTCTATTTAAATGCATAGCTTCTCTGGGTTCCTTGGACGCAGTAGAAAATAACTGATGCTAAAGCAGCTCTGCCACCATGTTCTTTGCAAGAGAAGGCAGTACCGCTTCTCTTGTTTTAATTATGCCAAGCAGCACAGGTGAGTCATACAGCACGGTGCAACTGTATCTTATCAAGTGCTTCCCATCTCCAGCGGCAGCCCTTGCACGGAAGTGAAGTAATAAATAACACAGCGCAAGGTGTTTGGGGGTGGAACACGGGGGAATCACAGGACCAAAACAAGGGAGGGAAGCTCTGAGAACAGAGAATGTACAGTCAGATTTCAAGAAGCACAGCTCCAGCGAGCTGCAACTGTTCTGTGATGTTTTCAGGGAGAATGACAGGAAGGGGACGTGGTTTGGCTGATGGCGTAAACGGCGGCTTAGATTTCATGGTGATGACACAGTTGCACTGTGTTTTCTGGACTGCTTTGCAGTGCTTTGCACACCAGGAAGGGCTTTCTATTTAGGAGGATGCGTCCCAACCGACAAAATGCTGTCCCTCTCTATGCTCTCAGAAGAGAAATGAAGTGGCAGTGCAGAGTGCTAGGAGGTATTTCTAAAGTCTACGCATGCCCCAGAGTTAAGAAGGCAAGGCTTGAACTGGCAATAGAATAAGCATTTATTGATACTGCACCCTGGGCATTATCGGAGGTGCTTCGTGTATTCTATTTCAGGGATCAGCAGACGATAGCCCATGGCCAAATCCAGCTGGAGCCTGTTTCGGTATAGCCTGAGAGCCCAAAATGTCTGAATTTCTAAAGGACTACTTCTTCAAACAAAGACAATAAATATTAGATCGGAAATGACCTGCAGAACCTAAAATATTTATTTTCCCTTGTTTTACGGAAGTCTGCTGAGCCCCTTTCAGGCTCACGAAGGCAGCCCACAAACTCCTGTGAGCATTTGTAATTAACTCTCTCTAATGCAGACATTGGGATCTAGAAGGGGTACGTCACCAGCCAGGCTGCTGCCCAGGGCCCCAACACTTACAGGACTTGAGGGACACAAATCCATGACACAGCGCAGGAGGGGCTGTGGTGTAGGGACACCTGCTCCTTGGAACACACAGCTGCATTTCTTCACAAGTAGGGTGACAACACACACAGAATGGAGGTGTCTCTTCAACACCCTGACCTTCTTTCTTCAGGGTGTATAAAAGTGGGAAATGTTAGCAGCCACGTGCATGGCAATGCCCTGGTCTGACCCACATGCGCTGCATGCAAGTATGGAGCCTTCGCCAATAGGCATGGTTATTGTCTATCAGTTAAGGGCTGAGAAGCAGTTCCAGCATGACTCAGGAGAATGGTAGACACACAGCAACGAGAAGCCCAGCTTTCCTGGTCTTGCAAGGAAAGCCAAGACACCATATTTTTTAAACTCCTAATTTTTAAATACTAGCAACTAGCTGCAAGTTTTAAATACTTGACAAATTAAACAAACCAGCCCCAGTGGCTCAAGGCAGCCCAAGAGTCTGTAATTTAAAGACTTTGCATATTTTTGTGTCTCTTAATAGCACCTTTTTTTTTCTTTGTAATAAGAAAACTGAGCATTTGAGGGGAAAGGTGGCCTCACTGACATCCCAGAGCTAGCAAGAGGAGAGCTGGAATGTGTCTGACTTTGCCTGTGAACCCTCTGCAGAGCTCTTTCCTGGTTCTAATTGGCAGGATGCGTGGCTGGTAAGTGAGAAGAGAGTCCTATAGATTTGGCCAAAGCTCTGTTAGATGCCAGAATGTCAGGCCACAGAAAGGCATGCTTTAAACTTCCCCTGAAGAGCCGTGCTTCTTCCTGGTTATGGCCGAGAGGTCTGCTCTGACTATCTATGGCTGCACTTCAGTAAGAGCAAAGGGGTTGGCCTCGACCTCAGCCTTACTCTGATCCTTCCCCTTGCCCCACAGCAATCTTGGGATATTCAAAGAATCTCTTCAAAACCTCCTTTCCTAGACTTGGTGTCATACCTGGAACAAGGCTATAGTTAAAACTAAGGTTCACAAATGGCTGCATATATCTGGTAAGCTAGGAGGCCACCATGTCCACCACTGCCACGCCACTCACTGCCACCAGATTGGGCTTTGGCTTAAGTAAACTTGCGTTCAGCGTGATGAATCCTAGCAGAACTGGTCTGGAAGCCAGAGAGAGGGAAAGGGATGCCAGAGGACGGAAGCTGCACTTTCCAGGCCAACGAGCCTAGGCGGCAGCAGACCAATCTCCTTATACAAGAGAGACTCTACAGTCGAGGGCATCCACTGTCCAGGAGGCGGGGGACTCTGATCGGGAGACAGGCTTCTGTCCATCTCTGCAAAGAGCACAGCACAGGACTGCCCAGGACCAGAGGAGGGAGCCTGGCCCCTTTTCATGCCTACAGGTCTTGAATGTCAGCAGGGTCCAGAGCACTACATGTTTGAACTCACAGAGAAAAACATTCTGAGGAGGCCCTTGACGTAGTGAGGGTGTGACTGCTCATTCCCTCTGCTGACTTCAAAGTGGGCATCCAAGTGTGAAGAACTTGCTCCAAAGTCATGAAGAGGCCTATGCTTGAGCACAAGGCATTCTGGGAGCTCCTGGGATGTCACGTGGTACAGAAGGGGGTGTGTAATTCTGGCTCTGACGTGGAACAAGACAGCCACACAAGCAAGTCACAGATCTGACGATCTCATCTCTGTGCTAAGGGAACCACGGAGATGCTGGGACCTTTAATCCTGATTGCTCAGTGTTATTGCATTAAGCGACATCTAGAAGATTCTTAAAGCATGCTTGGGGGTGGGAGTCATGGTGGTGTAGCACTGGATCCCATATGAGGTCCCTCACCTGGTCCTCTCTGGTGCCGCCCCTCTGCTCTGCTCCTCAGCTGCCATGCACTTAGCAGACCTGCTCTGCCACATCCTTCCTTCATGGTGTTCCTGCGTTGGAAGCAGCTGACTGTGGGCTGATGCCCCACTCAGTGAGCTAAACAAAAGCATTCTCCTGTGAGTCATGAGCGTTATGGATTGTGTCTGTTAGGGTTTCTGACTAGATGTCCCCCCCACACACAAACCTCATATGGCCGTAGAGGGGTATGTTTGTTTTTGTTTTGGGAGGTGGCTGAATCTAGAATGTGTGATTTCGGGCCAACCAAATAGCTCAGCAGATTAAAGCACCTGTAAGCAGGTGCAAGGGCCGGGGATTTGATCCTGGGCCTGCAGTGTCAGCCCGGCCCCCACAGCACGCTGAGACGGCAATTGGAACTGGGCTTGATGATGTGGTGTGCCTGTAATCCCAGCTCTTGGGACACCATAAACAGGTGGATCGCCATGAGTCCAATCTAGTAGCATTGGATCCCATACAAGGTCCCTTGCCTGGTCCTCTCTGATGTTGCCCCTCTGCTTTGCTCCTCAGCTGCCATGTATTTAGCAGGCCTGCTCTGCCACATTCTTCCTTCATGGCGTTCCTGCCTTGGAAGCAGCTGACTGTGGGCTGATGCCCCCATGCAGTGAGCTAAACCAAAGTATTCTCCTGTGAAACCCTGAACAACCTGTAGGCCCTTCCCTGAAATAGAATGTATGACTGATTTGTAGTGAAATGCTCAATTTAATGGGGGTCATTGCTGGATCAGTGGGTTGACTGGATTGGCACCACTCTAGTCCTAGTAGCCTGAATACAATATAAGGGAGAGATAGAGCCTTTTCTCATTTCTTCTTGTTGCTCTTTCTGTCTTCTGCTGCTATGAATGGTTTTCCTTCTGTCATGTGCCTCCGTGCCCTGGAGCCAGTCATTATGGATTGAAGCTTCCACAAACAGTAAGCTAAATGCACCTTTTGTTTTCTAACATTAGGTGTCAGGTATTTTGTCCCAACCATGAGAAAAGTAGCTAAAGTAGTGGCCAATAACAAGAAAGCTGATTACTACAGAAAGTTGGTACCAGGAGCTGGGTTGTCTCTGTAATTGTACGTTAGTTTGTGGGAATTTGCCAAAGTTTAAAAATGCCATCTACAGAAGTCCTAGGATGATGTAAACAGATCCTGATAAGTGATTCCAGTCAGAGATCAGAAGATCAGAAGGATCCCCTGCCACAAGTGGCTGCCCCCCTGCCGTGTGCCACCTGCCTTGGAGCTAGCCAGTTATGGTTGGAAACTGTCACTGAATGTGAATGGTAAAGTAGAGGCTCCAGAACAGAGACTCTTGGGAGGTGGAGTGAGGCCATGGGTGGTACATTCTGGTAGGAAATTCATATGTATTTGAACCATATCTTGAGACTTTGTGGGAAACCAAGATTAAGGGCAGCAGACTAATTAATTTTGCAGAGAAAATCTCAAGACAACTCACTATTCAGGCCATGATGTTGGTAGTTCTGCATGATTTCAGTCAGATTTATAGTGAAAACTGGAAGTAAAGAGCTGGGCAGAAAGATTTGAAAACTATTAATGTTGCTGTAGAAGGACTGCTGTAGAAAGTTAGGGCCAGCAGAGGTGAAGGTGCCAAAGACATAAGTGTCATTAAAGGAAATGACATGCTCTGCTACCCGGAGAAGAAGAAAGACATCTTGAAGGTATCTCAGAACTCATCAAGAACATATCTGTGGCAAACTCAAGAGCACAAAAGTATGAACATTGCATTTGAGAAAAGAAACCCTGGCTTGCTGCTCAAGAAGGGACTCCTAGGAAATCGGTCACCATGATTCATTTCACTGTGCTCGGCCATCCAGGCACTCGGGGTCTGATGAAGCTATGGCTCAAAGGTCCCCAGCTATTGCAGGAGTTGGGAGTGAACCTTGGGGTCCTCCATATGGTGCTGGTTTGACCAGAATGCAGAATGCAAGAATTTCTATGCAGGTTTCAGTGGAAGACCTCAGCAGCCAGAAAAACGGCCTTGAGATGGCAGTACATGATACTGCAGAAATGAAACCAGTTCAGGGAGACCCCAGGAAGTTAGAAATGGCAGGAGTGCCTGCTAAAGAAAGCTATGGTCCAAGACTGGAGCCATCCCGAGAAGGGCCACAGAAGTTGTTTTGCCTAGGCCCTAATGAACACACATCTCAGCCCTCTATGTCCCAGACACCAGAAATGAAGCTATAGGATTTAATGTTTACACTTTTTGGTGTCCGTTTTGCCTTGGGCCTATGTTCTTCTGTTCCCCTTTTTGGAATAAGAACATCTAGCTTGAGCCATTGTACCTTCAGATTATGTAACTTGATCGTTATTTTTACCGAGGTTCACATGTGAGAATTTGCTTTGAATCCCAGAGAAGACCTGGATTTTAACTTTTAGAAAATGGTCGAACTGTTAAGACTCAGGGGAAAGGGTTACTGTGCTTCTGATTTCAGGCAGGATAGTTACGTTAGGCAGAATTATGAACTTGATATTATCTTTACTTGGAAATTATATACACTGTAAGGAGAGATATTTGGGTATGCAGTTGTCAAGGGGTGGATTGTGGCCATTAATCTTGATGTATTACCTTTATTGGATTGAGAAACATCTAATCTACTAAGCCAGTAACATACACTCATAGGTGCATCCACAGGTCACTGAGCCCTGACCTGAGTGCCATAACTGTTCCCTTGCTGGTTCCTCTTCGCCCTGTCCCCTGCCCTGGTTCCCACAGCCATAGCTGAGCAGCTTTGCTCCATGGCACCATCCCACCTTTCAGTGTGCCAAACCATATTGAGACTCCTGAAATGGTCGGCTTGATGACCCCTTGCCTCCTTTTGGTTGTAGGTGTTTGGCCTTGTGTCT
The DNA here is from genome assembly GCA_004027025.1 of Myocastor coypus. NCBI lineage: Eukaryota > Metazoa > Chordata > Mammalia > Rodentia > Myocastoridae > Myocastor > Myocastor coypus. The sequence goes on from PVJA010006009.1 coordinate 67,226, forward strand.
CAGGGTCAGGAAAGCTCAATGATACAACTCTCTGGAGAGACTGGGGCCTCACTGTGGCAAGTGTGAGCCCTGGACCAGCAGCCTCAGCAGCACCTCGGAGCACATTGGCAGTGCAGGCTAGAAAGCAAAGACTGCCAAGCCAGGAGCTGTGGACGGTGGCAGCATCCACGTCTGAGAAGCTCTGGTCTCAGGGGCAGGAGTGATAGCTCTGAGGCAAGCTGGGCATTCTGATTTCTGACTGCCACATCTTTGACTAAGGGAGTCGACAGACCTGCACTTCAACATTCACATGTCTAAAATGAAGAGGAGAAAGAAGCACATCCACAGAGGCACCGTGATGCCTGGTTGAGGTGACACAGCAGCACACACACGGGTGTATAATGAGCTCCTAGGAAATAAGATCTCTCCTCACCATCAATACTTTTATCATCCAAAAGTTGTCATCAGATGTCTTCAGAGAGGAGCAGCATCCCTCCTGCTCGCCCCTGTCGCCGCCCTCCATAGCTCAGTGAGTTTCTTTCCCACCAACACAGACAGGAATCACACTGCACATACAAATGACTACTAAAACTGCCCATTAGACACCCTACAGCCACCCTCACAACACCCAGTGAAGCAGGCGTCACTGCCCACGCTTCATCACAAGGACACCGAGGCTCCCAAACTAGCCCGCATCCCTGAGAGGAATCCAGAGTGGAGCCATGGTGCCTCTCATGGAGAAGCTGCAAAGCCCGGTGGTTGTGCGCAACTTTAAAAGCGCTGGCCTTGAAAAAGAGTGTGGACTTCCTTGGCGTGGGGGTGAGACACAATGGCACTCCTGGCACCTTCTCTACCATCTACTAAGATGAGAGAAAAATGATAAAAAGGAACAAAACCACAAAAGGAAAAAGAACTGAAGAGGAGACAATAGCACTTGAGAATAATACAGCACACCGACCAGAAATAATTGGCTTAGACCTGCAAAGAGTGAACCTGGCGCTATCAGCGGGGCAGGTCCAGAGGGGTCTGAGAGTGACTGCAGAGTCCCAGAAAAGTTCAGAGATGAGAAGCTTGGGCTGGGGATATAGCACCGTCACAGCCCCTGGCTGGCGAGCTCTAGGTCCTGAGTTCGATAACCAGTACTGAAACAAGAAAAAGAAGTGGAAAGCTTGAGGCATCAGGGTCTGGAGATGGTGGAGCACCAGCAGATTCACTGACTGTGTAAGTTTCCCTCCTCTGTCCTGCTCTGGAGCATCCCTGCCTGCTCAGTATACCAGGAAATCACCATCCACAGTGACTAAACGCGCACAAGTCCAGAAACTCTCGGGGTCACAAATCTAATGGTGGACATAACTCGCTGAGAAGCAGACAGGAAAAGTCAGTAAGTTCTGTATGGAAGGATGAGATTACCTCCTCGCCCCTTCCCTCACCAGTCACATAGAAAACTTTAGAATGGGGATTCTTTTGTCCTCAGGAGGAAGCTAGAGTATTTCTTTGCGATAAAACTAAGGATCCGCTAGGAGCAGACTTAGAAAAACTGTTAAAGAATCATGACTAAGCCCTCAGAGAAGTGCCCCCATACCTCATGAAACTTCCAGTGTGTTCATAGTTGAAGACACATGGATGGCCACAGACCACTGACATCTGAGTGAGTCCTTAACACGGAAAAAAAATTTAAAAATAAAAACACGGAAAGAGAAACACAGAAGCAAAGCAATGCAAAAGAATCAGTGAGCACTGGGATTACAAGGGGAACATTAGAAGCATCTGATAAAACATATCATTAGTACCCTCTCAGATATTATCTACATGAAGCAAGGGGATGATGGGAAGAGAAATATTCAAACAAGTAAAATGGGCTCCTAAAATTTAAAACTATAATAGGAGAAATAAAAAGGGCAAGTGAAGGGTTAGGAAGCAAAGGTGACAAAAATCTCCCAAACGCAGAACAAAAAGATAAAACTATTAAAAAATCAGAAAGACATTTGAAAATGAGGAACAGTCTTAAGAGGTCTTGTTATTATATTTTTAATTTTAGGGAAGGGTCTACAGGGTGTTGAGGGTCACACTACATAGATCGGACTCCTAGCGATTAGCCTGTTTACAACCTTCCAAGAGATGAGATTACAAGCACCCGGCCCCAGGGACAGAGCCAGCCCAGCAGGACCTGGGATCAAACCCCCAGCCCCTGGGCCTGCTTGCAGGTGCTTTAATCCCCTGAGCGATTTGGCCAGCCCTAAGGGAGGTCTTATATTTGAATAAGAGGAATTTTCAAAATAGAAAGCAAAGAGATCATCAATGAAATAATTTTTAAAAAATCTCTTCGAGGGGCTGGGGAGATAGCTCAGTAGAATAAGCATTTGCCTGGCAAGTGCAAGGTCCTGAGTTCAATTCCCGGTACTGCCAAAAAAAAAAAAAAAAAAAAAATCTCTTAGAGTTTTTAGGCCAGTGAGATGGTTCAGTGGTCTAAAGTGCCTGCTTAGGGAAAGCTTAGGCAACCTCAGGGACCAGGGTTTGATTCCCAGCACCACATGCTGCACCAGCCCCACCCCCAGGGCAGGCTGAGCTGGCCATAAAGAGAACTCTCTTAGAGTTTTTAAGAGTAAAGGCACCCAGTGATGGCAGTATGCTGAATTAAAGCAGACCTAGCGACAGTCACCATGTAAGTCATCAAGCCTGGGGGAAAAAAGACCTGAAAAATTCCCAAAGATAAAGAAAAAACTACAAGAGCCAGTGAGATAGGGTAATGAATTAAAATGGCATTAGACTTTTTTGGTCTTTTGAGACAGGGACTCACTCTGCAGCAGTTCATGCTGACCGTGAGCTCACTTTGTGGCCCAGGCTGATCTCAAACTTGCAAAGATTTTCCTGAGTGCTGGGATTATAGGTGTGCACCACCACATCCAGCTTGGCATCAGATTTCTTAAAGCAAATACCGGCAGCAAGAAGAAAATAGGAGGGGGCTTTCGGCTTGGCTCAGTGGTTTAAGTGCTTGTGCCAGCAATCCCAGTCAGACACAGGGAATGGTGGTTTGATCCTCAGACCCACCCTTAGGGCAGCCTGAGCCAGCCAAAGGAGGAAGGAAGAGGAGGAGGAGGAGGAAGAGGAGGAGGAGGAGAAAGAGAAAGAGAAAATGGGAGTATCAAGGTCATTATGACAGAAAACTTATTTCTAATCTAGAGTTCTAGAACCAGATAAATTAGGTCTCAAACACTTTACCTTCCAGGCATGTGTAAAGAGAGAAAGAGAAACATGTGGAATTTTAGCAACAAAAGACAGCAACCAAAAAAAGAGACATCCAATGAAAATCCCAGGATGTGGTGCAGACAAAGCTCAGAACAGTGTTCTACAGAACACCCAAAACCTAACTAGTGCATACTGGGCCATTGTATATGAGAGGAAATGAAATTCCTATCTATGAAAAAGAAAAGAAAAGGAAAAAAGAAATAGGCAAATTAATTGATATAGTAGAGTGGTAGATAGAGGATTTGAGGATAAAAGAGTGACTTGTACCTAAAATGTCATGCAACCATGTCATACTTTTTTGGTAATGGGAATAGAACTCAAGACCTTGTGTTCACAGATCAACGATATCCCTGGCCTACAACTACAAAAGAAAAGATTCAACTATTAAAGGAAGAGAAAACAAAATTTAGTATGGTGAAGTACTGCATAATCCAGGTGAGAATAGCTCTTATGCAATCATAACAATGGAAATACTACCATTTATGCAAAATAATGATGTCAGTACATTGGGAAAATAGGAACAAAGAAAATGGCTATGTAAAGAGGTAAAAAGGAAAAAGTTCCTTCATCACTTTCAAATGTAGGAAATATATTGATAACTCATAAAAGTAAAAAAATGAAGAAGTTTTAGAAGAAACATTACTTAGAAACAGAAATATAAAGTGAGAAGAAATAACTCAGGCAGACATGATTACTTTCAGAGATAAGAAATATTCATTAGGTGGAGTGGGTTGATGAGTTGTAGGGTATGGGGCTTCTGTTTTGTATTTTAAAAATCATTGTGAAATTTTCAAAAAATTATATTCATGAATTCCTTTGATAAAAATGAAAATTACTTTGAAAAAGAGGCAGTTAGGCAAGCCTTGCAGGCCCGTGATGAAGAAAGGGAATTCTGAAGCTAACGTTTTAATCAGCATTCATGCTCCCACAGCCCTGGTCTTACTCCAAAACCATAGCACAGTAGCAATGAGCTAAAGAGACGCTTGGCAGGGGCAACAACACTAACCAAGAAGGCAGGTGCTTGGACTTCCAGCCTGGTCTCTACCATCTGTGATTCGTTGGGACCTCAGTGTTCTTATTTGCAGAATAGTATTGCTGGCCTTCCCACCTCAGGGCGCCTCCTCAGTGATCATGAAAGTGCAAGGTCCCCAGTACAAAAAAAAAAAAAAAAAAAAAGATTGGTAGACAGTTTACTATAATAAAATTTCCACTGTCTGGTTTTATTTGTTAGCAATTTTTTACATAAAGCATAAGATGTACACATTATAGGTATTTCACAAATACTAAGAAGCAAAAACCAACCCTCCCCATAAAAACTCTAGGAAACTGAAAATTAGCTTCAGTTCCATAATCAAGAAAGTATTGCTGTTATTCTCACCTCTGCAGATACCATGGCTGCTTTCTGAGATCTTTGACTATTTTTACATAACATTTATTCTTTCTTTTTTTAAATGTATTTAGGACAGGGTTGACAGGGTCTGCAGGGTCTCTCTACACAGATCAGACTCATAGTGATCCTCCTGCTTTCAGCCTCCCAATCGCCAGGATTACAGGTGTGCGCCATCACGCCCCGTCTCAGTCATCTCTTAGCATGCCCCAGAGGCGGAGCCTGCACTGCAAGCTAGGGATCAAACCCCACTCCCTGTGTTTGCCTAACCAGGTGCTCTAGTCTGCTGAGCTATCTGGCTGGCTCCTACATGTATTATTTCAACGTGCTAAGAGAGATACAGACAAAAGGCTGATGATGTTGAGTAGAAACTGAATAGTGAATTTTCGTATAAGTTAATAATGGATTTTCTTTAAAAAAAAAAAAAAACAATATATTTCCTAGCACTCTGATTGAAAAAGACTAAAAACATTACCTACTTCATGGTGATACGTTAAACTTGACAATAAGATTGTGATTTCTAAAAATGACTTTCCACTTGAAAAAAAAAATAAGCCTCCAATACACAATAGGTGTCTGAGACAATTTTAGGTCTGCTTAAGGCCGACACAAGATGAGCCTGGACTTCTCTTATTCCAGAAAGAAAGGGACTGTCAAAGACTAGGACATCAATATGAAATGTTCTCACTGACAGAAGATGGACATAAATATGGATAATAAATGAAAATATGTCAAATAATTTAAATAAATGAGCTCAGAAATGATTAGAAAATCATTCACATATACTTGTCATAAGAGAACCTGCTCATCCTTTGGAAACTTGGAAAACAAAAGGACAAGTCCTAAGTGGTTTTTTTTGGACCTTCTCAGGTAACCACATAGCTCATGAGAGGAAGTATCTCCTTACAGGGGTGTTCTACTTAAGGGGAAGAAGATCTGACAGAATGGGGCCAGCTTGTGACCTCCAGTGATCCAGGTGAGGAGCATCCAAGGCTGTGCATCGCCAAGCTTGTGGAAGCCTGCAGAGCCACCCACAAACCAGACCCAGGCCTCTGGAAGGAACTACAAGCTTGTGAGAAACATAGGACACAGAAGAACGTGGGAAGCCAGCTAGAGGGATGTGCTCTAGGACAGACAAGTATACATAATATGCAAATAGAGAGAAGAAAGATACACGGTGGAAAACCTGTGCACCGAAACTGACTTAGGTGTTCTATCAAGCCCTGGCAGTGCACGGAGATTACTTAGATATCGACACACAAAAAGAACTGGATAAGAGATATGTAAAACAGAACAATTTCAGCAATGATTGGACACCTGATGTTTTAGGAAATTACTGGATTTTTTTTTTTTTTACTATAATAGCACATTGTGGTTATGTGATTTTTAATAGCCCATATATGGTAATGATATCTACTGAAATATTTATGGATAAAATGAAGTGGTTCCTGGGATTTCCTTCAGAATGATGGTGAAGGTAATGGGAGTGGATAAAATCAGCTGGGCATGAATTATTAAATGTGGAAGCTAGGTGATGGTACAGTTAGTTACCCAATATTTGTTTGAAATTTTCTATGATATATTAAAGAAATGTCATAAAATATTTATTAGGAATCCTTTCCCGATTCATTAAATATTCTTCTACACCGTGGTCTGAAATGGCTGCATCATAATCCATCATATCCGCATTAGCATAGTGCATTTGATCCCATGCTAATTGGTTGAGAGTCTGATGATTTCCAGTTTGCCTCACTTGCCATGAACATTGATGAAATCCCATCCTCCTGTTCCTTAAATCCTGCGATTATTTTCTTGCACTAACCACATTAAATGTAGTTCTGTCCCTGTAGATTCTAGCATAAAAGATTCACGCGAGAGAAGCGTTTTGGAGAATGGCTCTCAGCTGTGTTTCAGAACCACTGGGCCAGTGTACTCCAACAAGGAGGTGGTGTCAGGCAGTGGTGGCACAGCTCCGTCACACAAACCTCAGTATCCAGGTTTACGGGCAGCACTGGCACTTTGGCAGGTGGCCGTTGGGGTGCAGTTTGGCTCTTGATCTTGAACGGGGTTGCTGTTCCTGGTAAGGGGAGAGTAACTTTCCTGACATTATTTTTCTCTCTCATTTCCTAATTTAATAACACAAACACCCACAAAAACTCAGTGTTACAGTATGTAGCATTTCTCAGAGGTACAACCAAGTTCAGTACAGTTGTACTGGGGCTCACAAATACTTCTGTTTGCAGACCAGTTGGCAATGTGAAGCCTTGGACAATAGTTTGCTTGCGTGTACAAACTCTGCATTGGGTGACTGACAGAACCACAGTGGGCTTTCACCCAAACCCCAGTGGGCCATTCTCCTCAGAGCTGTGAGACACGCTAAGTTTGTGAACCAAGGTCCTGCAGCATATATGTCTAACTGTACATTTTAAGAACTATTTTCATAGGTCCTTTGCATACTTGTTGGGATATTCTTTTTATTATACATTTATAAAACCTCATTATTGGGGGCTTGCAGGTTAGCTCAGTAGTTAAAGAGTCTGCACAGGAATTCCTGTCAGGCACAGGGGATGGCATTTCAATCCCCAGCCCCACCATTAAGGCAGCCTGAGCCAGAAAAAAAAAAAAAAAAAAAAAAAAAAAAAAAAAAAAAAAAAAAAACTTATAAAACCTCATTATGTGTTAAGGATAGTAGAAACTTTTTCATCTGTGTTCAATTGCTCCATCAACATTGCATCATTCTTTGGGCATTTAGATTTTTAGACAAACATCTTAAAAATTAATGTCATTCAATCCATTGATGTTTTTCCTTATGATTTCATTCTCTTCTTGTTACACTGAAAAAGATCTTTTTTTTCTTTAACCTAAAATCCTATAAATTGTCACCCATGTCTTCTAGAATTTTCCTGTTCTTGGTTTTCTTAAAGTCAGTGTGAAAACTTGTAAAGAAAGACTATGCAACGTAAGTATCAAACTGGCCTTACCCCTGCACAGGGCCTGAGGTTCTTTACTCCAGAGTTGAAATGTTCAGCCTTTCTCAAAGGATTCAAAAGTTGAACTTCTACAGTCTCTGTGTACGAATTAGAAGGCCTGAGAGCACTAAGGTAATTTTATTTATTTATTTAACATTTGTGAGCAGCTACTATGTACTTAACATTGTTATTTGCCTAAGATTTACTGAAATGAATGTTTTTATACTATCTCTGATACCTGTGGTCAAATTGATATTACATAGCATATCTATACTGTACAATGAAATAGTATGTAACTATAAAAAAGATTGAGAATATGTATTTCCAGGCTATACTGTACATAAAGAAAATATTGTGCAGCACGAAGCAATGTGTAGCTGCTATCATCCCCCGCAGCTGATAAGTCCTGGGAGTACTGGGTTGGAATCTGATTTGGGGGCAATAATAGAATTAATTCTATAGGGCTATTATAAAGATTAAATGCAGGAATATTTACCTGGCGCACAGACTTCATTACTGCAGTCATCCTACAGAAGCTCTGATAACATAGTGGAAGCCTTCACAGCTTTCTCTGCTCTGTTTCATTCTTGCTTATGTCAGCCACGAACTTCTAGACCAATATGCAGCTCTCGTCACCGCTGCAGACTTCGGCTGAGAAGCAGATCTGACCTATCTTTTTTGGATAAGGGAGTGTTGAGGTCTCCTGTTAAGATTGTGGTATTGGATATGAGATTTTTCAGGTCCATTAAGGTTTGTTTTATATAGCTTGCTGCTCCATGTTGGGTGCATACATATTTATGGGTGTTACCTCTTCATCATGAATTTTCCCCCTAACCAGTATGTAGTGGCCTTCTCTATTTCATTGGATCAGTGTTGGTTTGAAGTTTAGACTGTCTGCAAAGAGGATTGCTACCCCTGCTTTTTTTTGAGGTGCAGGAGCATGTAGTATTGTTTTCCAACCTTTAACTTTAAGCCTATGAGTTTCTTTACGGGTTAAATG
>PVJA010006010.1:0-35780 GCA_004027025.1 Myocastor coypus
AGGTCCCATAATCTCCTTGACCAGGAAATTTGGGACACCTCTGAGTTATAGGATATTACAGCACAGGTTCTCTTATATCCTGGGTCTTTATTGACCTTGAAGGGCTAGGTCCAAAATATTGGCTATCCTTATAGCCCTTCTTTTTCTCCAATTGTCGGTCTGTTAACTTACATTCTCAACTCTCCAGCAGAAAAGCTTTATGATACTATTACTCTATAACATAAGTACTGGGCTTATCATCACTGGCTTTCTGAGTATCAAGTATCTTTGACTTAGGTTGTAAATGATATTTTCTGACCATCATTGATATTCTAATAACTTTCCACACAATGTGATATAAGCAGTTACACAATTTTGACACAGATATTTGGAAATTCAAGGAAATACAAAATTGTAGCCTGTCAAGAATATGGTTTTTGGCTCAGTCTCTTATTTTCAAGTACTACTCTTGAGAGAATGACAGTAACAGTTTACACCAGGAGCAGTACATATCAAAAAGACAAGAGTGACATGTATTCCAAACATGGTTTTAGCGTTACATTGTGCTATAATCAATATGCTGAACCTTTTGAAGGTTCTTGAGACCAATATCTGATTCATCCTGTGTACGTAAGTGTATGGTTTTGCTATTGATGTTTTCTGGTTTGTCTGCTTCCAGTCACTTCGTTGTTTAATCCATAACATATTCATCTGTGTTATGCCCTTAAGTTCTTGTTTTCTTCTTTAAAGTTCTTATATTAGGGAGACTATACGATATTTACACATATAGGTCTGGTTTATTTCACTAATGATTTTTAAGACACAAGGAAATGTCATAATTTAGGCCACATATACTTTTAGAATGTGAGTACTTACATCTTCCTTCCTCTGGGGAGATACTGGAAAGAGAGCATAATCAACTTTCTCCATTGTGGAAGAAGTTCCCGTTCAAAGGTCTTGCTGGTGGCATTTCTCAATTTACTTGATGCTGCGGCTTTCAGGATCATCTCCTTTTTTTTTTTTTTTTTTTTTTTTTTTTTTTTTTTTTTTTTCTTTTTTTTTTTTAAGATAGTAAAAGCTGTCTGCTTTAAAGAAGTGGATCAGAAATTTGCTTTTCAAAGTTCCAAGCAATTAACTGGTACAGATGGGTGTGCAGTTTCTTCTCAGCAATTTTCTTTCTATTTCTGTTTAATATAATTTCAAATTCCTTATAATTTATGAATCTGTATCAAAATGACCCCAGTGTCTAAGAGGAGGCATTCGGAGGTATCTGTAACATTCTTCCAGGGTAAGGAAAGCGAGTAGCCCCAGGTCTCTTCTCATGGCCCTCTCTAACACGGTAGATGAGCTCCAAGTTATGGGTGGGCAACTGAGACCCTGATGCCACAAAAGGTTCCTGGCCACCCACAGCTTTCCCAGGGCTCCCTGCGTCCTTCTCCCACTCTTCTGTATCCCTCCACACTGCACTTTGTTTTTTCTGTGCACATAGACACCCTTATTTACCTACTCCTCAAAGACATAAGAAAGAGAAATCAATGCATCTCTTCTCTTGTTTTTTTTTTTTTTTTTTTTGATTTTTTTTTTTTTTGTTTTTACAACTAAAAGTGCACTGCATGATGCCTTTTGGAAATATAAGAAGGTTTCTATATTCCCGAATCCCCTTTGTCCATGTTTTGTTCACATATTCAGACCTTTGCCCTGAGAAGACAGAGACAACTGCCCAGTAATGACAGAATTACAGTGCTTGTAAGATGTCCATGCTTTGACAAAAGAGAACTTGGGGAGACCAAGAAGAGCAACAGAAGTTGTCTTCAATCTCTGCACATATTTTTAAAGTTTGGCAGCAGCCCAGAGGTCAGAGGTCCTGTGTCCTAAGCGGTTTCCTCTGCCAGCTCCGTGCCCTGAGCACTCAGCACCAGCACCAAGTGCAGCTCATCAGCCATCTGCAGAGTCCACCATGCTCACCGCTAATAAAAGCAGCAAAAACACTAGGGACTAGGGACGGTCATTCAGCCTCAGACCCCGGTCACTTTCCGGTGCTCCGCATCCCACTTCTACCCACGGTCTCTACTGTATCTCTACACGCAGTGAAAACACAGAAAAACATCCACATTCTTTTTTTTTTCTGCTTCTTCAAAGAAAAGATTTCATTCTTGACTAGATTGTTTCCACAGATATAGATATATCATTAATATATGTAACATATTAACACTTACATAGTTCACTTCAATATTTGTGATTTTTAGAGGAGCCTTACTTAATATGAAAAACTTACCTGGAGTGATCACAGAATCAGTGTATAATCAGTACTTTGATTAGAACCATACGTTTCTGATAAAGTCAACTAATCCTTCTGAAGTTAAAATTCTTTTGATTCCTGTGGCCATTCCCACTTCTCCCTCCTTCTCTTTTTCTGCTGGGGTTTCAGGACCCCATACTGACCTACATCTTCACCCCAATACCCTTTGTACATTTCTGTTTGTTTTGAAGAAGAACTTCACACGTTGCTACGTTTCCTAAGCAGGGCTTGAAATTTTGATCCTTCTTCGTCTGCCGCCTGGAGGTCTAGGATCACAAGCGTGGGCCAGTGCACGCGGCTGAAGTGTGGGTGCTGAACACCTCCAGGAGGCCCTTGGTGACCCGACTTCTACCCATGATAGGCTTCCTAGAGAGCAATCGCTAGTGTCCCCACAAATGAAAACCAGTCTACTGCTTGGGCTACTAGAAGCCAGCCCCCAAATACGTCTTAATCAAAAAGCACAAAGTATAGAGTGTCACTCCCAGGGCTGGCCAAATGGCTCAGTAGATGAAGCACCTGCAAGCAGCACAGGGACTAGGGCTTCGATCTCCGGGCCTGCCATGCCGGCCCCAACCGGAGCACCCTGAGATGGCAATCTGGGTGTGGGGGTGCATGCTTGTAATAGCAGCTCTTAGGAGGTTGTAAACAGGCAGATCACTATGAGTCCAATCTACTAGTGAGACCCTGAGCACCCTATAGAACCCCCCCAAAAAGTGCGACTCCCCTCCCTTGCATGCTTCCTTTCCTCCCCTGTCACCATGGGAGCACTGTCCTTTGGGTTCCTTTTTTGCTGCTGTGTAAGAAAGGCAGTGACACAGAAGAGGTCAACACAATGCCAGCACTTACCATCCCACTGTCTCCAGGGTCAGAGGGTGAGGTGGGGTGAAGGTGTCTTTGTCACGGGATTGCGTCAGCCTCCCTACGGCAGGAGGATGCCAGTGACTGTATTTGTGCAGGCACATTCAGGCATCACCACTAGCAACCAGAGGCTGGCGTCCCCTGTAGCTTGTCGCTGGGCTCCTCACATCAGAGAAGCATTTCCTCAACCATGGCTAAGGAAAGGGCTCTCCACAACTACTTCTCAGGGGCTTCATGAAGGATGCTCACCTAATTAAATAAAGCTTGTGTACCAGAACTGATTGGCGATTGATAATGATATGTCCCCCACCCCGTTCACGTAGTTCCTTATTCTGTTAGACAGTAACTCCAACACTCTAGTGAAGAAAGTATGGTAGTGTATTTTTAATAGGTTTAACCTTTTTATTTATTTATGTATTTGATACAGGGCCACATTGCACAGCTCAGACTTCTGGTGATCTTCCTGATTCAGCTTCCTCAACTCTGGGATTGCAGGCATGTGCCACCATGCCCAACTTCAGGGCCAGCATGGCGCACCTGAGGATGGGGCTGGCATGCCATGCAGTACCAAGGATTCGAAGCTTGGTCCTTATACTTGCCAGGCAGGCTCTTAGATCGCTGAGCTATCTCCCCTATCCTTGTTCTTACTTTTGACATTTAAAATAAAATGCAATACTCCTAAGTATCAAAATTAAGTGTCTACTTCAAATCTTAAAGAATAAGCTTTATTAAGCTTAAGAAATCTTTTGTACAATGTTTCATTACTGCATGTTTCTAGTACATAATGATTGCATTCATCATGGATATTACATGTTTATAGAATAATTTAATTGTTTTTGTCTCCTTTCAACCCCCCCTCCCACATTTTTTCTGGTTATTCTTAACCTAATATATAATTTTTAAAATCATCAATCAGTGTGTTCTGTGCTCCTCTGCAAGCATTTGTCTTTGCATATTTTAATGTAACACTACGTTTATTTATTTATTTATTTATTTATTTATTTATTTATTTATTTTGGCTTTTTGAGACAGGGTCTCACTGTGCAGTTCAGGCTGGCTTTGAGCTCACTTTTGTAGCCCAGGCCGGTCTCGAACTCGCAGCAATCCTCCTGCCTCAGCCTCCCGAGTGCTGGGATTACAGGCGTGAGCCACCATGCCCAGCTACTACGTTTATTTTTTATTCAAGTTATGTTTATAGGATGTTATCTCATTATATATACCTTAAAATATCTACCATTTTCCTACATATGAATATGTTTTGATCATTTTTTGTGAACTATTCTAGTTTTAATATCTAAATAAGGTGGAAATTTACGTAAACATTGGGCACACAAAGAAAAGTGAAACATAGTGTAGAAATAAATCAAAGATAAGGCAGGAAATGAAGAGGTTCCCGAATCCACATTCCTGAATTTCAAGAATTATCTTTGCTAAAATGCCCGTGATACCCAAAGAAAATTCCAGATTTAATGCAATTACCATCAAAGTAACATGACAACAACAAAAAAAGAGATCTTTTTTTTTTATTTTTACATTTATTAATACATATTTGCCATACACAGTGATTAGAGTGGACTCTTGAATTACAAACTCATTACAAACCCATTCACGAGCACCAGTGGTACTGCAAATTGACTCTAAGTCAAGGCTACTTTTTCCAATAAAATAACTGAAATGCCCATAATGCAGTGCAAACCAAAGCCCCTTACCACTAACATTTTCATAGTAAACAAGGGATGTGCAATTGCATAACTTTCCAGAAACATCAATAATTTTCCCAGTGTACTCACCAAAATATCATAAATGCATCCAGGTCACCAGAAACAACAATTTGATACTGGGCTCACCATCCAAGCTGGCACTGGTGGCTTTCGGGAATGGAGGATGACGTGGAAGGTGGCTGCTCACCTTTGGAAGGTGAGTCCCTTCCATGAGCTCATCGATAACCTGCCCCTGTGGGGTCCTTTTCACCCTTGGGACAAGCTGCGGTCCACTAGGACCCGTTTCTGGCTCACGAAATCTCAAACTTCTCAATCTGGTCTCAGGGTATTTCTGTCTTTTCTTTAGCACTGTTCTCAAGTGTGACGCGACGCTGTCGTTAAGCAAGTGGTTGCAGCAGTTGCCTTTTGCTGTCTGGGTGGGTTGTCTTGACAGGTGCTTGTGCTTGTGTTCTTTCCGTGTCTTCAGGATTTCCTTTACGGCTCTGCACTGACGCCGACTCTCCGCCTCTCCTTCAGGAAGCCCCTGGGCTGCCGCTCTCTGTGGCGCAGCGCAAGTTGCTGAAGTTCCTCTGCAGACAGCTCCGCCAAGTGTTCTGCATCAGCTCAACATCATCAGTGTCCACCTGCAGCCCTATACTCTGCTCTACCGACAGTAGCATCAACCCCAGGCCCAGCAACAGCTTAGCCTCTGCTATAGAGCCTTCAGTGTGTCTCACCTGGACACTTTCAGGCCACGCGTTCCTCTAGGCAGAAAGCATCAGCTTGGGATTTCTCGATGAGCCCCACAAAGGACAGGATATTGCAATATTTCATTCAGAATCCTTTAAAGGCTAAATCTGTGTCTCAAGCCATCTGGAAGCTCTTCAGGAATAGTTCTTTGGTGTACAGCTTGCTAAGGTTAGCTGTCAACTGCTGGCTTATAGGCTACGGTAAAAACCTGTGTGACGTGGAAGGAACGTAAAAGATTCATGGGAATCCTTCACCCAGCTCTTCTTTCCGTTCTCATGGCAACACTGACTGTGGTAAGAAGAACCTTGGATGGCAAGCCTCTGTCCCCTGTCCTCTCAATATTTCTTAACACTAGAATAGCAAGCCTACCTGATCCACTCAAGAAAAGACATTCTTGTTGCCCCGGTTTTCGTGTGAGATCTCCACATGACTCCCACTATTCTTCACGACTTTATGTTTACTGAACACCATAGGGGTCTCAGAGTGACAAACCAAGGGAGGCTTTCTTTGGGTCACCACTCCCACTGACACAAAGCAGACTGTTAGCCTGTCCTTCATAGGCCTTGACCTGGCATTCTCCTCTCTTCTTGAGTAATACATGTTTTCCTGGACATTTTCTTTGAGAAAAAGCCAGTTTAATCACAGTCAAAAATTTGATGAGCGCAAAAGCTACATTTCTGGGCCATCATTTCGAAGGGATACATGAAGTTTTCAGCAGTCCTTTCATCAGTGCCAGATGCTTCACCAAGCCTTGTTAGGCTATGAACCCCGGTGCTTGCTTTGAAATTGTAAAATCAGCCCTTACAGGCACGAAATGTTCCACCACTATTGTTCATTGGTGGATCACGACTTATGAGATATGCATTTATAGCCCTGGCTTTCTCAGAAATTATAGGCCCAGACACGCTATATCCTATGATCTGCCTTGCATTTATTCACACTAATAAGAGCCTTTCTACCTTGTCTAATGTGGTAGATTATGACTTACTAATTTGAATAACATCTCTGGTATCATTAGCTTACTTAAGTGAATCTTCACTCTGCAAGACTGTAACAATAGTGGATGTTGACATACTGTACATATGGCGACATGTGCCTTGAGCAGGCCTCTCTCATTTGTCCATGATTTCCTTCTTCTTTTCAGTTTTGCTTGCTTGTTTTACTTTTTCATCCTTTGATTGATTTTTTTCTTGTTTTCTGAGGGGTCGCTTTGATGTCAGTAATCATAGCTATTATGTAAAGGGTGGCCAAAACCATGCCATAAAGATGTGCACCTGGGCTGAGACGGATGCTCTGGATGCTTACGTACTCCATGCCAGCATCGTGAGGCTTTACGTACAACCACAAAAGCAGGCTGGCATTCACGTTGTAAGTTAAACCTAAAATTCTGGTCATATCCCATGTAATGTAATTTGTCTGACAGGCTTCTCATAATTCAAGGGGCCAGGTATTAAATTGACACAGTTAGTGTTAACCTGTGCAGCCGTGTATCAAAGTAAGATATTAACATTCTTGAAGAAAAGGATCAGTATCACTAATAACTAAGAAAACATAAATTAAAACTTCAATGAGATATTGCTTCAGCCACTCAGACTGGCCACTGCCCAACTGAGGAAGGTACCGAGGCTGGCAGGGATGTGAAGAACAGAAAGGCCTCATAAACTAGTGATGGAAATGTAACGTTATGCGAGGCAATTTGCATTGACTTCAGGCCCCACTGGGGCTCAGACAAGGACCTGTGCCATCTAATATTCCAGAGCTTTCCCCTCAGCTGATTCTCCTGGGACACCCAGTCATATTACTTTACAATTGAGTTGCTTTATTTTTAATCTATAAAACAGCAAAAAAAAAAAAAAAAAAAAAAAAAAAGTCACTGCACACATTAGTTACTAACACTAACTGATTTATGTATTATTTAAAAATACCCTTGGCCTGTCCTCTTGCTATTTAAATTATATCTAATCACTATTATTATTATCATCATTATTATTCTCTTCATTAATGATTATAGTGAAGAGGAAAAAAAAAATACCAGCAACTCAACAGCACTGTGTTCATATAACTTTGTCCATCTTATTCACAGAGGAAATCTAGAAGGAGATAGCAGGCCATTCCTGTCCCAGTTTCAGGGCAAGGAATCCCAAGTCTTACCTGCATGAGATGTTTAGTTTCCCAGCACTTAGGGGCTGTCAGACTTTGAATTGGCATCGTTTGCTTGTAAGCTCCGTGTGTGCCGATGCCAGCCTATGGTATTTTAGTGTGTCTGAGTAATTTTTACTTTTGTATTTATATTCTAAAGGCACTTGGGAAGAAACAATATGTGTAAGAGCATTTCATAAGCAACTGCACACCTGAAGGCAGGAAGACAGGCACTAGGGAATAACAAAGGGTTCAGAGACATGGAGGGGCAGGGCTAGGGAGGAGCTCTTGGAGGCAGGCAGCAGGTGACCTTCGAGGGTGGCAGAGAAGTCCAGCTTAAAGGAATAAGTGCCCCTGCAGTGTGTTCTTCTACGTTACTGTTGTTATTCAAACGAAGACTCTCTGCTACTTCCTGAGACCTTTGGCCTAAACCGTGGGCTGCTTGCAATATCTGTATAAGGATTGATCTTAAGTAATACTTTTAAAGGCATAAATGTGGGGAAAAAGACTAGAGTGAGCTCAGACTTGCTCATGAGTTGGTAGCCTTAATAACTTGAAATCTTTAGTCCCCTTTTTTCTCCAGAAAGTATTAAAATCACAAGGAAAAAGAAAACAAGGTTTGCTGAAGATATGAAATGCCAGCCGTGCTATTCCATTTCTCATTCATGAAGAATTGACAGAGTTGGTAGGGAAAAGCTAAGAAATAAATTGCCATTTCTAACATCAGGCTCCCCACCTTGCACTTTAACGTGATTTCTCAAAGAAAGTCCAGAAGTAAATGATTTTTTTTTCCTTAAATAAGTTGGGGAAAGTTTGTTCCACAGAACATTCCAGCCTGACCCCTGCTTGTGCAACTACAGCTATACTAAGCTCCAGCCCCCTTCATTCAGTGATCTGGGTTCATTGCTGCGTTCAACTTGCAATGCCTGAGTGGTT
The DNA here is from genome assembly GCA_004027025.1 of Myocastor coypus. Classification (NCBI taxonomy): domain Eukaryota; kingdom Metazoa; phylum Chordata; class Mammalia; order Rodentia; family Myocastoridae; genus Myocastor; species Myocastor coypus. The sequence goes on from PVJA010006010.1 coordinate 8,662, forward strand.
GCCACAGAGGAGATGTGGCCTGGCCAGCAGTGTGTCCCTGCTCCTGCTCCCGGCTCTGTCCCCTGCAGAGCTCCAGATAAGCAAATCGAGGATGATGGAGCAAAATGCTGCCCAGGGTTAAATAGCTCTTGACTTTTTGGAAGTAGAAATTGATCATAAATATTCTTAGTTTAACACCTGACAAAATTCAAATAAAGACTTCTCCATGACGCAGTGAATTTCTCCTGCAAAGTGACCATTTTAGTCGCCTTCACAGTAGCATAAGAGCTACCTCCTAATTTCCCTTTGTCAATCTTTTGTTTATTCTTTATTGCTAATTTGATCACTCAAATGACAGAAATCATGTGGTATCTAATCATGTGTGTCCCTTAGGGGTAGAAGGAAGGGAGTTTAAAGAGATTAAAGACCCATCATAGTCATGTACCTACTACCCACAATGAATACAAATATTAGTTTCAAACATGAACTAAAAATTATAATCATATAAAGGAACCAATTTACATGTTTAAGGACATAACTTCATCTTTGACATCTGACTCTATGATGGGATAAATCTTGCACCCAAGTATCTGAAGAACTGTCTTGACACCCAGGGTCCTTCACACTTGATGTCAGGCTCCTATTGGATCATGGAGCGACGCCTAAATGGTGAACATTAGCAGGTATGTTCTATAAAGTTAGGCATGAAACATAAACGTGTGCCGGTAATACCTTTCAATGTCAGTCCAGAGTCTAGTCTCTTGGCTAGAAAATATTTTTACTTTCAAAAGATTTTCTTTTAAATGGGATTTTTGTGTGTGTGGACTTGTTTTGCTTTGCTTTTTAACTTTCCTGTTTCCCTTCCCAGGCCAAAGGAGTAAAGCAAAGGTTCTGACTCCAACTTGAGGCTGATAAAGAGGAAGAGGGTTGAGTAGGCAAAAGGAAACATCTGGACACAAACATGTGAATTTGTGCACCAAGCTTGGGTTCCTGAAAATACTAACATTGAAATGTTCTTTGCTTGGCAAATTTAGCTCACAATCCCTTGGAACTTTTGTTTTTATTTCATGTCAACGGATAATAGAGTCAAAAAGTCATGAGACGACATGCTCATAAGAAAATGAGCAGAAAATAGTGCATACTTGCAAATTTATACACACCGCTGCCTTGCCAAAGGGCAATGAGACCAAGCGTTTCTCAAAGCAACAACGTCCTCTGCCTCCATCTTCCCATTGTGTGAAGATGAGGATCAGAATCAACAATTCAAGTACAGATATTTTGAAGCTGTTAAGAGAGTAGGTAAATGTAGGAATCATCAAAGGAGAAAAACACAAACATAATCAATCAAGAATATTCTTAAGATAGAAAGAGTATTCCTAATGCTCATTCTGATAACCTTTTTAAATCAAGATCCTCTGGGATCGGCAAGATAGCTTAGAGATCTAATGCGCCTTCTTAGGCAAGCTTTGGCAACCTCAGGAACCGTGGTTCAATTCCCAGCACCACATGCTGTGCCAACCCCCACCCCCAGGGAAGGCTGAGCTGGCCATAACGTAAATAAAGTTAAAAAACAGGAAAAGATCCTCTACCCTACCCCGCAAAGTGAGACAGGCCCATAGCCACAGTCTGCAGAGCTCCCACCTCATAGCATGATTGCTTACAGAAAATTGCATGGAAGCATTGCATACGGAGAGAATAACTATAGCCTCCCCGTAGCACACTGAAGGCAAGAAAACAGAAACAGAAAGTGGAAGAGGAAGGCAGGCTCTCTAAAGACAGATCCTGGTGCCCCCGCTGGTAACTGCCTATTACAAAATGATTTTTTGACCAGATAGCTCTACCTAAACACCTCTGAAGCCACTCAAATCAACTCTGTCAATTTTTCCTACATTCTTTTCCTTTTAAGTGTAAAAAAAAAAACTTCCTTATTATGAAACTAAGGTGCTCCCTTTCCATTAATTAGACCTTATTTTATTTGGCAAATAAAAATTTAGTTCCTTTTTCTCATCTAAAGTTCACCAAATTTGTTCCCGCTTGGTCAAGCCCACTTCCACCAGCGCTGCCCAAGTGCCTAATCTTATTTTTCCAGATATGTTACAATGGGCTCAGTCTGTTCCCTTTGATTTTAGCCCCACCCTTGCGGCTCCTTTCTCTCTCAGCCTCTGCCCTTGCAGCCACCTTGCGAGGCTACTCCTCCCACTATTTTCTCTCTATATTTCTCCAGCATAACAGAGCAGGTGCTTCTGTCATCAAACGTTCCACAGTCACTAAATAATTGCCCACATCTACAGGCCACCCTGGACCAGCACGCCTATTTGAGGTTGGAGGAATGGATTTTACATCGCTTACAGCACAATATACATTCAGTAGCTCATCCTTAAATAGAAAGTTGTGCACGTACATTTCCTAAAAACCTGTACTGTAGGAACAGCAAAATGTGAATTTCTTCAAGCCCCACGCTAACCACCCTGAACTGAGCCGGAATAGACCCTATCTCAAGCACGATCTTCTAATTATGCACCATAGTGGATTAACAAACCAATAAGTGAACAATTATAACAATGGACTGTAATAAAATCTCCAGCATTGCTATACTTTTGTGTCTTTTAGTTATACTGTGCACAGTTAGAAACAAAACAGAAAGAAGAAAATGAACTTTCTTGAGAGTTATTTCATGAAATTCCACAATAATATAACAATCTCGAACCTACCTTTGTATTTCTGCCTTCTCCACCTACACATAGGGTAATAATCTTATCCAGTTGATGTACTAGGACGGTTTTCATTTCCAAATCATTCTATAAGCTACTAAGGATATTTGGAGAGCTTTAACATCTAGATCTGTGAATTTCAAACCCATTTACTAGTCAGGCATGGTGGCACATGCCTGTAATCCCAGCACTCAGGAGGCTGAGGCAGGAGGATCAGTGAGAGTTCGAGACCAGCCTGGGATACAAAACTGAGCTCAAGGCTAGCCTGAACTGTACAATGAGACCCTGTCTCAAAAAGACAAAAAAAAAAAAAAAATCAAACCCATTTATTTGATAACATTCCAAAAACTCAGAGCCTCTTTTTATAATCCAGTTATTCAATGTTTTTGACATACACTTAGTTTCATCATTTATAAGAAAGCATTTGCTATCAGAAAATACAATTATCATAGCTAAATAGCCCATGCATCGCTCACATGTTTGGGTTATGGGAGCAGTTTCTCAAACAAGATTTATTGAAATTGTGGTGATGTCTTTTTTCTTACAACACTTACAACGATTTCTGTTGTCCTTGGAACTCCACAGTAGCTAACACTTTTAGGGGAAATTAGAGACCCTCTCAGGACTGAAATAAATTATAAGTAGTGACCTAGCTTTCTCTATGATTTTGTGAAAATATTTATGTGGTTAAATATTATCTGCCTATGCTCAAGAGTATCATTTCAGATTACATGGACCTATGTCTTTGTTAAAAATGTAAATATTTTAAAGTTTTAATTCTTTTTATGATTTCTACACATTATGGAATAACATTTCATTCCAGGTCACAGAGCAAACCTCTTACTATGCTTTACCTGTATTTCTTTAAATTTGTACAGAACAGATATGACACTTAGGGACTCAGAAGAAATAGCCAATCTCAGTATTGGCCAGCTGCACAGATGAGCCTGAAAATGGAGTGAGATATGTCATTGGCAAGGGTGATGGGGCTGGCAAGTTTAGAGGGCATAGCAAGGAGGGGCTTATGCTTAGTGAGTGAAGAAAACTGACGAGAGCAGACACAGGCGACTGCCTTGCTCGAGGTGAGGGCTGGCAAAATAAGAGGCCCCAGAAGCCCTACGTAACTTGGCATTTATAGTCAGAGACAGTAAGTTCGATGGTTAAATTCCAGCTCTTGCTTTCAAACTGAATTGTATTTGTCTCATTCCATACTTTGTTACAATTCTGTCTGAATTGATTTTTTCCTTGCAGCTTGGGACACCTCAAGTCAAAGAAGGAAAGGTTTATGTAGCTCACAGTTGGTGGGGCTTTCAGTCCATACACGGCCGGCTCCAAGAGAGAGTGGTCCATGGCAGAAGGCAGCAGTTGATGGCCGCAGAAAACAGCAAAAAGCAACAAGAGGAGCAGCAGTTGCAGCAGCTAGCAAGCCTCTCTGCTCTCCCCATATGTTGTATGCAGATTGCCTACCTCAGGGTGGGTATAGCACTCCCATCCATAATCCTAGTATTGGATCAGGAATTAATCACAAGTTCTAGTAGACACCACAATGATTGCATGAGGAGAGACACCTAGACACAAACAATAACAATGTCCTTGTGATAACAATAGCTGTTATCACAAGCACATAAAATAGCCTGCATTTTTAATATAACCATTGTTAAATTTAAACAATAAAAATATTAAATTAAAAAAATAAAAATAAACCCAATAGCAAAAAAAAAGATCAGTTATACAACAACACAACAACATAACTCACCCCAACGAATAGAGTTGTCAGGGGTGGCGATTCATGACTTTAATCCTAACACTTTGGTTTGCTGTGACATCAGGGCACATATATGTTTGAGCTCAGGGTGAGTAATTTTAAAAAGTTAATGAGGCCCTGTCTGAAAGTGAAAAATAAGAAATAGGTGTGTAAGGACTCTGAGTTAAAAACCCCATTACAACAAACAGTAACCTGTAACATGATTTATCTCCTCTTAATTTTATGCTAACATTTTGCTCATAGGAATTCTGTAAAAATTGTCAGCATAAACCTCTAATAAACACATTCTATGGGTTAGACTGTCAGTGATGTCAACTAGACAAGCTGCAAAGCATACAATTACCCAGATATACTATTGGTTGCACTGCATACCCACTGGGGAAGTCCATAGACTGAGGGGTAGCCAGCCTCACAGTCATTTGATTTGGATAAACTAAAGCCAGTGGTAGAGCTTTTATCACAAAAATAGCTTAATTTACATCAACTATAAGCTCTGTTTATTCTACGAGTCTGAAAATCCTTATATTTGAAATTCAGGTCAACTCAGCTATTGCGTTATCCCTAAAATCCCTTCTCCTGATGAGCTGTTCAAACCACCTCCTTTCAGGCAATCATCAATCGATTCAGTCTGCTTGTCCCACACACCCATGCATCGATCCCCACCTATCGGGTTTATAACTACTATTTCTACAGTTACAAGTTAGATTGTCTCCTTGGTCATTGCGTGTGTATTACCAAATAAAAATATCGTGTAAATAAGACAAAGAGAAAAATAACACACATGCTTACCTTTCGCTTTGTTTCGTTTTCTCTTTTGTTTTTTTGTGGAACTGGATATCAAACTCAGGACCTTGCACTTGACAAGCAGGCCCTGGGGCCGATGAGCTATCTCTCTGGTCCCTAGTCCTTACCTAATTGTGGAGTGTCTGCTTTATTTTTTTTTTCTTTCTTTCTTAAGTCTAAGAGCCCCGATGACAACAGGAAGGAAGTATTGAGTTTCCAAAATAACGCTCAGAAGAACTGGTGAGCATTCGGCGCTGATAACAGCATGGGTTGGGGGTGTGAAGACCAGCAGGTGTCGCGTCCTAACTCTACTTGCTCAGCTCAAGTGAGCTGAAGCCTGTGAACAGCAGCAGGGCTACTGGTTACACCTACTTCATTGTATGCATGATTTGAAAATGCTCCATAAACCATCAAGTACTAGGCGAACGTTACTTATTATTGTTATGACTATTTTATTACCTCTATAGGGAAAAGAGCACTGGGAGTTACAGCTAAGAATTTTTGTTACTTTACAATTTCATAAACAAAATCATAACACAGGCTAAACACTAAAGTCATGGATCATACATAATCAGGAAAGTTTGCATATATACTGGCATATATATTTATTCAGCCTAAATAATATATCCACAAAAAATTAGTCACATTTGTAAATACAATGACTGTTTGTACTATAAAGTATACATCAACCCAGATCATAAAAGAACTGCACTGAGTAAAACCTTTTTATGTACATAATATTGAGAAAATTGTGTTTTAAAAAATGTACCATACACAAAAGAAACTAGCATTAAAAATAAATTAAAGTTAATGTTTTTAGATCAGGGTACAGTCTTCTGCCAAAACCTGGTGAAAATAAAATGCCAGTGAGCAAAGAACTTTCTGAAGCCCATAGACAAAGGGGTGGCTGGCCTGAGAGTCCTTTAATTTGGAACAAATTTAAATGCAATCCACCAGATCCCAGGTCCACATATATCCAGATCAGCCTACTCGCTTTGCTCCATTCCCAGTGTAAATAACAAATTTGAGTGCTGGCCAGCTAGCTCAGCAAATCAAAGCACCTGCAAGCAGGCATAGGGTCTAGGGGGTTCAATCCCTGGGCCTGCCATGCCCGACCAGCCCCCATGATGCACTGAGAGGCAACTGACACTGTGCATGGTGGCACACGCCTCTAATCCCAGCTCTTGGAATGCTATGTAACGGGTGGATCACTACGAGTCCAGTCTAGTGGTGAGGTAGTGAGACCCTGTAGACCTTGCACATCCCAAAAAGATATTAGAGTCTGAAAATCCCTCTGCTTCTCCTTGGCTTGTTGGCGGACTCCACACAAGGTGGTCCTAGTGTGCAGTGATAGCCGCTCCCTGAGGTGGATACCAAGCATTCCTAAGGCTTCTGAAGTTGTGTTACCTGGACTAGTGTTCTTCGTGCTCTGCGCCCTATCATTGATGTTTGCTTCACCATGAAATTCTAGGAAGATCTCACGGAGATCAGAAAGCAAGAGTCCTTACACATTTCCTAAAGTAACTAATTCTCCATAGAAGCCAAACATCTTAGAACTCTAAGATACTAGTTTGAAATACTACATCCTCAAGAGAAATTTGAGAATTATTTTGTCTGAACATAGACTACAGCCCTAGACTTAAAAGAAGGGGGAAATGGTTCCAGGGGCCAAGAGCTGAAGAAATACACTATGGCGACAGGTGATATCTCAGGGGTTACTCAGCTCTTAAGGAAAAATCACAGGTCCAACTTGCCACCTACTACAAGGAAAAGGTATTTATAAATGGAAATCTTGGCTCTTATAGCTTATATACTATCAAGATACATTTTTTCAGGCTATGTCCCTCTTCTCACAATTTTGTGGTGTATTTAATATGCTTTGTCTTTTTAAAAAAATTTTTATTTATTTTTTTTTCTTGTTTCAGAACCTTTATTTGTTTGTTTATTCACTCATTTTTATGGCCAGCTCAGCCCACCCGGAGGGCAGGGCTGGCACAGCATGTGGTGCCGGAGATCGAACTGCGGTTCCTGAAGCCGCCCAAGCTTTCCTAAGCACGCACTTTAGACCACTGAGCCATCCCGCCGGGCCCCAATATGCTTTGTCTTGTAACTTATTTATTTATTTATTTATTTATTTATTCATTTATTTATTTAATTTATTTTTTTTGCTGAACAGGGGATTGAACTCAGGCCCTTGCACTTGCTAGTACTGGGCTATCTCCGCAGTGCCTGTCTTATAATTTCTTCAGCTGTATTATTTAAAATGTTCTTCTAGACTGGGCATGGTGGTGTGTGCCTGTAATCACAGCTCTTGAGGGGCTTCAAAGAGGAGGATCACTATGAGTTCAATCTAGTAGTGAGACCCCGAACACCCTGTGGACCCTTACCCCCCCAAAAAGTATATTCTAAAATATAAGGTTATCAAAATGTATAACTATATTTTTTTCTAGAAATCTCTTCCTACAAATTATTGTTTTGAAATGAGAAATGTATTTCTTGTTTACATTCAACTGACTTCACTGTATTGGTCTTCTCAAATCCTAGTGAATCTAACTACTTCACACATTTTTGAAATATTAAACTAAATGACATTCCTTGGTACACATGTAAATCAGCCATACTTTTATGTAGCACTAGAATCATCTTGCTAACATTACTACTAACATTTTAATAATGATGTATATAAGTGAGATTTCCATATACTTTTTATTGATCATCTGTTTTTGCCTGATTAGATATCAAGATTATCTTAGCCTCAATAAACAAATTCAGATGGATTGCCTGTTTACTCATTCTGTGGAACAGTTTATGTAAATTTAAAATTTACTTTAATCTTGAATGCTTCCTGGAACTTGATTTGGAATATTTTCAGAGCAAGTTTTCATTTTTTTAGTGAGTGGAAATAGCTGCTCCTCTTTGGGGAAGCATTATACCTGTACTATCATAATCATGAATTTTAAACAAAGAAAAGTCATTAGTTGGAGCCTTTCATATTCTACAAACCCAAATCATCCCTATTCTTTAGTCTATTTCTTGTCCTGACAATCCTGTCTCTTATGTTCCTTTCAAAGATACCAATTTTATGTAACATCTAAACTGATCCTGGTACAATTTTCTTCCATAAAGACATCTCAAGAACCCATGAGGATGGATCATATTAAGATTAGCAAAATGATGCTTTAGCCCTTGTAAGGAATCGAATGCTCTCTTCTTTTTAACCATGCCCATTATTCAATTCCTGAGTATTCCTTGGAGAAATGTACAGTCTCTCCGAAGTCGCTGGACAAGCATTCAAAAAATGTTTATTACTTCCAGGCTCAGGGCCAAGCATGAATAACTACCCTCTGATTTCCTAGAGGTACTAGGGCTGCTGGGGAGATGGACCTTTCATAAGCAAACAATTAGACCTGTGCGACGAATGACACAAGCAGAACTAGGGGACCCAGTGAAGACAATATCTGGGGATAAGAGAGTGGCACTGCAGAGATAACCCTTTTTCCAGGCCATGGTCCGCATAAGCCTGCCAGTAACATCACACTTTTGGCACTGTTATTGCTGTAACCTGGGACACTCCTTGGTCTGCAGCAAAGCAGATCTTCAGATTAATTTATCCAGAGCTCATCTTGTGGGTAACACTATATCTTTTGCACAGTAGGTCTGAAGATTGTTTAATCAGTTACAGATAACCCAAGTAACCATGACCTTAAGAGTTTTTTCACCAGGTATGAGAAGGGATGTCAGAGTGGTCAGGAGGGTCATGTGTGACCAACTTCCAGAACAAGGGGTAAAGGGACCCATAGGATTTGTTGCCTTGTGAAAAGTTCAGTGAATAAAGGAAAATATAGCACACAAAACTGAAGGTTGAATGGGAAAATCAGTTAATGCTTTGATCAGCCAGAGAGGATTGTTAGGGACACCTTAACAATAAGTAGTGAAATAGCCCAGGCATGATAGTGAAGAACATACGTTGTTTATATTCTTTGATGTTCAGTCATTTTTGTGCACACAGACATCTTCCAGTTTGGGCAGAATTGTTTGATTTCTGGTTTTAAATCATAATCTCTTGTCATGTGGAGAGAAATCCTCAAGTTAACAGTAGGTGTGCTCCTGCATTCTCATGAGAATTTTCTTCTTTTTTGCCACATAACCCAAGAAAAATGTCTAAAATTATCTTAAAAATTTAGAATTTTTAAGGAGCAAGTCGAGATATCTAACTCTATTGCTCTTCTAGGTGATCATCCGTGGTAAATCATCCGTGAATTTGCTTTGCATGCTAGACTAAGAGACTCTTGGTTTGACTTTTATAACAGGACAAAAGGATGGCTTAATGGTATAAAAGAAAGCGCCTAATCCTAATTATTAGGAATTGGATAATAGGCATATTTAAAAGGAAGAGAGCATTCGGTTTCTTCTCTTCTCTTCTCTTCTCTTCTCTTCTCTTCGCTCATATCCTCTTCTCTGTTCCTTTCCCTTCCCTTCCTTTCTTTTCTCTTCCCTGTTTCCCTTCCCTTTTCTATCTGTCTTTGTCTGTCTGTCTGTCTGTCTGTCTGTCTGTCTCTCTCTCTCTCTCTCTCTCTCTCACACACACACACACACACACACACACTCACACACACATACACACATGCAATTATACACAGTTCCAAATGCACTGGATGTCTGATAGGTCTTAGTCTCGGTCTAGGACACACTTATTTTTGTCATTGGCAAACTGGGAAGGATGAACACTGATGAGTCACGCTATTTTGTTTCCAGGAAGATCCTATTCTCCAGAAATTATGAGGTGAGTCATGATTCATTACTGTTGAACAGGAAATTCTTCCTTCTGAGAACTCAGTTATGTTAACTATAACATGAGAAACATAAGTTACAGTAGGCAGATAAAGTAACTATGTATATAATTACTGAATGAAAGGGTGAATGACAAGACAAGTAAAATGATAAACCCCAACACTGAGACTGAACAAGCACAAGGCTTCATGTATAAACACAGTTTACATATAAGGTAGAAAGGGTGGCTACCTTTCAATTCATCTTCAGTTCAATTCAATTCAATTCATCTTCTGTTTTCTCCCCAAAATAATCATATATATACACACACACATATATGCATACTTTGGAAATACCTAATGAGATTGAGATGCTGTTGTTATTTTGCTCATTAACGATATTAAGGATTGAGTAGACATGCAGCATTTGTAGACATTTCTGACCGTATTAAGTACCCATTTACCTTTTTACCTCTACTAGTGGCTGATAGATGTTATCAGGCAGAAATATTTACGCCATTTATACTCTGCATTCAGTTCATTAGTTGTTTACTTATGATCTTTCATCATCCAAGCAATTACTGAAATAACTGCTAACAACTTCATTGCTGGTCTCTTTGTAAAACGGAAGGCGAGGACCATGCCCACAGGGCGAGCTGTTCTTGCGTGTGTGCTCTCCTGGCAAAGTAAGTCACCTTCATCGCTTATCTCCAGACCCCCAGTGCTCACAGACACCAGACCTGCTAGTGTGCATTGAGTGCAAGTGGAGGAAAGCCAGGACCCGCTTTTTTGGTTTTCCTCAGGAGACAGTCATGATGGAGGCCTGAGAGGGTCATTTTTCTGAATCTTTGCACAATATCTCTTTGAAGCACCAGGAAATGACATAAATAGTAAAATTTTGAGCTTTGAGCATTTGCCGTTCACTCGAAGGCTAATTTCTTGGGAAACACTGACTATAGAATTTAATTGAATTTTATTGCACAGTAATTTTTTACATGTGTAATACACAGAGGCAGGTGATTGATGTAAGTGCTTGAAAATCATTTTAATATGTCAGAAGGACAATAGATTAGTGAGAATTATACATGTGGCTCTGAATTAACCCAGCCAATTTAAAGGCAAACATTTGGTTATTTTTCCAGCTAAAGCCAAGATAGTCCAAATAGTGCACTTGTGCTGAATTGTAGTTACTTTGTCAGCTTTTTGAATACTACTTCAGAACATTTCTGCTAATACATATTTGTATATATACATACACACTAGATTATAAAATGATAAAACACTAGATACAAAACTTGGACATGAAATTAGATATCTTCCATCTATGTTATTTTTCTAACTCACCATGTTATTATTGTGAATTATATTCTCGTTAGCTCTTATATTGAACCCCCAAATACCAATGTGTATTTGGAAATGTAACCCTTAAGAATAAAAATAAGACAAAATGAAGTTATAAGGGAGGAAATCTGGTACTTCACATCCAAAAATAAGAGACACCAGAACCCTCTCTGTTACTGTGCAGACCCCCCAACCTGGAAGAACTTTCTGCTTGACCCCCCAGCTTCCAAAGCTGGGAAAAATAAACATCTGTGGTGTTGGCCACCCACCCTCTATTTTCCAATTTGGGCAGCCTTAGCAGACCAATCCTTTATATATGTAAATAGAAGTTTGAAATGTACCTTATGGCACATAGGGACTGTGTGTATGCTCATAAAATCTCACCTCCGCTCAGCTGAAAGGAGAGCCCTGACCTCATTCCACTAAGTATCTCTTGGCCACCTCCAAAGTAAGTCCAGACATCTGCTGTTTCCATTTCTGTCGCTGTAGATGAAGGCTTGACTGTAACAGGATTCCAAATAAACAATGTTTATGACAGACAATAATGATTTGGGTCAAAAGTCATTGCTCAAAATAATTTCTTCAGTTTTTTTCATGTTACATAGTGGCTTTCAATTGTTTTTGCTCAATTTATTAAAACTTATTGGGCTGTGGACTAAACACCTGTCTGGCAAGCACCAAGACTCAGGTTCGGTCTTCAGCTCCGCTGACCCTACCGGCCTCGCTCCTGCCCCTGGGCATGCTGGGCTGTGGTTGCATATTCCTCTAGCTCCTGAGCTGAAGAGGTTGAGACAGGAGAATCACTACAAATCTGAGCTGCACAGTGGGACCCTGTACCAAATGGAGTAAAGATGATAAATAAGCATAATTAATTTTCTTCCTCAAATCAATTTGCCTTCTTCTAAAAATTGCTTAAATTGGCAACTTTGTACGTGTTTGTGAGAACTAATCTATAGCATTAACCTCTTTATTATATGTATAAAATATTCACATCTTTTTTGTGTGTGTGGGACCAGGGTTCGAACACAGGACCTTGCACTTGCCATGCAGGCACTTATGCCACGGAGCTATCTCCCCAGTCCCCACATCTTAATTACTGAATTTTTATGCTAAATCCAATCAGGTTTTTCAAAATATTTCTGGGAGTCCTACATTTAGGTATGAAATTTCAAATTATGAACTACTGAAATAAAAGTCTCATGTAGTTGATTAATATCATGTAAAAGGTAAGTTTGAAAAGAACTTATACTAAAACAATACTGACTTTTCAAAGGCATCCCTAAGGTGTAGTTTGTGTTTGGTCTCTACTCCTATTTCAGCAAGGGCTATAATTTTCATTTAGGTCTGGGAAACTGTTTCTAAGTTCAGATATAAGCTCTCGCTCTTATGCTATTAAAATATGCAGATCTGTGCACTTACTTGACGTCTTACTGCATTTTACATACACTCTAGTATTTTGGGAACCATAAGGTATAAATAGATATCATTGTTCCATTTTTAAAAAAGACTTTGCCCTTAAATATAATGAAAGCTGTAAATGTAGATGACTTACACAAATCTTTTATTCGGTTGGAGTTGTCCCCATTAAATCTAAGCTTGCTGGTGGTTTAAATAAAAATGATTTTCTGTACTTACTCAGACAATTAAGTAAGCCATCCTCTTTATCTGCCCAAAATGATGAAGTGTATTGATTTGTTTTATAATTTTAACCCAATGTTACCTGCTTTCGGTAAATCTGATTTGATGAGAGTCTATTAGTGTTTTTTAAACAGCTAGACATGCTGCTTTCAGTGTTTGTTTCTTTGTAGATGTTGAGTTTGCTCAAAGAATTGCTCACTAGTTTTATTCTATCGCTTACGGATTTTGTTGTCACTATCATGGCCCCTCCTAAAATGTGTTTGGTCCTCTCTTTTCTGTTTCCTCAAACAGTCTCTGTAATGCATTCAATGTGTTTACCACACCATGCTTGCTACGGCTCTCCTAGTGCAATAATAATTACAAGCAATCCTTCTTTAATAGATGTAAAGCTATCCAGGCCTTCTATTTCTTTTGGAGGCAGTTTTGGTTACCTTTTTTCAAGGCATGTTTTTATTTTCACTTGAATTGAAAAGTGCATTGTGATGAAGCGTATTACAGGCATCTCTGAAATTCTTGTCATGGCCTCGCACTTCGTAGGGTGCCACTTTCTTATGTGGGCAGGTTGATTTTGCTCCTTCCTGTCTTGGGGAGTTTACGGGTACAAGAAAGTGTTCTTACTGCTCCTTCTATGTTTTTGCAAACTTTCTGTGGTGTTTTTTCTTCTTATATATGGACATGTGTTCTTATCTCTATGGCTACCGCCTTTCTCTCTGAAATGCAGTCGGTTAATTCTTCTTTCGCTTCCTCCCTTCTACTTAAGCTTAGCTTATTAATCTTTAAGCTGTCTTCTTTATTAATCAAATCATTGAAAATCTGTACATGTCCTGATAAGGTATCCCTTAGCTACACTTTACATTTTTTTCTGAATATTGTAAACTGTCTTACACAAAGCACTATTTTGTATTTTTTTAAATTATTTTGTCATGCATATTGCATGTTTAATAGTAACTTAGTACTAAGTAATATAAGACAATACCAAAAAAAAAAAAAAAAAAAGTATTTAATCCATGGATTATTTTGAAGGCTTTTCATTAATTACTGAACATTTGAATTTCAGATGTATTTACTCATTTCTAGTACTTCATTTCGTTCAGAGGCTTTAGGAATTATTCTTAGTGTGTTGAAATGTACAAGGCCACAGTCCATGGGTAGAGTCACGGAAGCTCTGTGACACAGGGACATCATGCGCATTCTGCAGCTTGGGGCGCTCTGTAAATGTCAACTAGGTCAGGTAACTTGATGGTACTTTCGAATATTATATTCATTAGTGATATTTCTTCTATTATTTCTGTCTAGTACTAGCAGAAATGTTTTTTAAAATTTCCTATTTTAATTCTTTTTCTTTTCAAGAAATTCTATGCCTTTAGTTCTCTCTATTCTTAATTCACATATTTCAAAGCTGTTAATACATACACTTCAGAATTTTTATACGTACCTGAAAAGCAAACCATGTTCGCATTAGATTTTGTTCTTTGTCATTGTTAACATTTGCTGGTTTCCAGTTTACAATTTAAGATAATTTTGTATTAATACTAGTTCATGTTATGGCTATTGTTTTAAAATTGCATCTGTTCCTACCACTTTCAACTTTTTTTTTTTTTTTTTTTTTTCTGGAGCTAGGGATCAAACTCAGGACCTTGCACTTACTAGGCAGATACTTGTGCCCCTGAGCTATCTCCCTGGTCCTGACCACTTTCATTTTAGCCTATGTGCATCTTTTACTTGAGTTGGTTTTAGTATAAACAATACACACAAACACACGCACACATATTTAAAAATGTATTATCTTAATTTGTGCTTTTATTTAGAATAGTTAGTCTATTTTCATGTAATGCAAGTGTAACTATAATTGGATCTAACTGTCCTTATTCACCTCTGGTGTTTTTGCCTCTGTCTTATTTCACCTGTGGAGCACAACCCTGTGAGTCATGCTGCTAAGAACCAAATATGCACTTATGTATTTTGTCCTCTTTTGGATGGTGCTGCTGACTCATTTAACAGGTAAACAGTAAACCCAATTTCTGCCTCTGTTCTAACCACTATGAAAGTGCCTTTCTATTTTTTTAAAATAAAATTCCTAACCGTAGATATTTTTGTACCCAAAAACAAAACAACAACAACAACAAGAAAAATCCCTCATTCCGGAAAGCAATCTGTTTACCTGTTGAGTTCTCAGCTTCCTGGCATGATGGGGACTGGAAATATAGATTTGGAGCAGCCTTTGACAGAGGGCCTTGCAGGACAATGGCCTGGAACCATAGGGCAATGACAGGGCCAGAGAGAGTCAGCAGCCATGCCTGGTCTTTTCATAACCCACTCTCTGAGGAACTCAGCAGCGTCCCTCAGGAGTTACTTTAATCTCTCCTTAGGACAGCACGCTCTGTGACCTAACCATCATGGTAGGTCCGAGGCATAGGGCATGTCCCACTCCCTCCTGTGACCAGACTGTTGGTGTGGAAAAAACAAATCTAGCTGTTCCGGTTGATGGAGGCTGCAACCTGCATCTGTGCGAATCTCCCTGCCCAGGCTGTGTCTCAAGATGGTGGAGGAATAGAAAGGGGTGCACAGCAGGCAAGAGAGCGCTGTGAGAAGAACCCCAGAGAAGTTCATGTCAGCTGCATGCTTTTATCACAATCTATTCTTGGTGCAACTAACCAAGGTCTTAAGAGAACCACATCCGCCTCTCGGAGGCTTGATCCCTGAAGGAGGGGGCTGTGACAACCTCACTACCCTGTCCTGTGCCGCACCTGCGAAGCATCTCGGCATCTTTCGGCATCACTACACTGGGAATCCAACTTCCTGCCCGTGAGCGTGGCACACACTCAGACCAATCCAGACAATAGAAACAGGACTATGCTCAAGAGCTCCAAGAGCGAGTAATCCAGTTGATTCCTCATTTTTTTTTTTTTTTTTTTTTTTTTTTTTTTTTTTTTTTTTTTTTTTTTTTTTTTTTTTTTTTTTTTTTTTTTTTTTTTTTTTTTTTGCTTGTCCCTTTTAATTTCTTATAACTCTTTTAAAGCCAGTTTTACAGGGGCTGAGGTGATAGGTCAGGGGCAAAATTGCCTGCCTGGCAAGCACAAGGGCTTGAGTTCGATCTCCAGTTCTGAAAAAAACCAAACAACAACAAAAAAGGATTATAAGGCCAAACTGTGCATGTTTGTATCTGCTAATCCAAAAAGCTAATTTGAAGACAACATTATGTAATAGAGCAACAATTGACGAATCCCTCTTGTTTTGTTTGTGCAGTTGTGTATCGTTTCTAATTTGTATTACTAATTTGCATTCTTTTAGATAATGATAAATATATAAATACAAATAACCGATATAAAAAGTAAATAAAACAGCTTTTGTAAAAATGAGTACAATGCCTATGTATCAGAACCTGACAAACAGTAGCACAAGAGCAAGTAAAGCTTTGTGCACTGGGCTAAACTCCCCTGTGTCTCTGGAGCAAATCCTAGTATTGTGTGTTATTCACAGCTCTGAATCTTAAGGCTCCTCCGTTCTGAGATTGCACCCTTCCTTCTTGGCTGAAGTTGAAGTGTTCCCTTCCTCTGGGATGATGATGATGATATTGACCTTTTTTTTTTTTTTTTTTTCTTTTAGCATCTTTATTTGGCAACATAAAGTAATGCTAACCTAACTTTTAGAAAAAGTGGCAAAAGAAATATCAACCAGATTTAAGAATAGTCATGATTCCGAGATCAGAATGAATGATTCATTCGAGTCTGATTTCAGGTGAGGCTTCGACCCGAGAACAAGTGTCTCATAGCATGAGGCGTATATCACCTAGAACCGTTGCTCTGGGGCAGAACCTCAAAGGGGTTTCATGGGTGGCTCCCCTTCAGGGTCTTGGGCGATGCAAAGAGAGGGCTGAGGTGCAGTCGCTGGAGCTGCTGGTTGGACTAGATCTTCCCTGACTGTTGCCTGGAGACTGAGGGCCTCACTCTGTGTAGCTGCTCCTGGCTGTGCAGGTGACATCAGGACGTGAGGAGCAGTGCAGGGACAGGACAACAGCAGTGCTGCCTGTGACGTCCCCTTCCCATCATGCCCAGGATTTCTTCCTGATTACACTCTTTGGAAGTAAGTCACCAGGCCTTGCTGACCTTCACTGTGACAGGTTCCCACAAGGACATTGGCTACCAAAGGATGAAGGCCACAGTGCACATCTGTGTTCACAAGCGCCACAGTGTTCACAGTCTGGGTCTGGCTACGAGGCCCAGCACCAGAGAGAGGTTCAGACAGTGCAGGAGGAACAGGCAGTAGCTGTGCACGGCGCCTGACTGTGTGCCCGGCTTACAGCACTGCCTACCCCCTCACCTGGACCACTTCCACTCTGTGTTACCTCTTAAGAGATATTCCTCCTGTAAATTAATAAAGTCATATATTTTTGAAAAGAAATACATCCTGTACTTTAAAACATGGCAAAGAAGGAAAACCCCTCTGCAACCACTCTATAGAGACAGGCAGCACCGGTCAATATGTTGAGCATTTTAGTCATTCCTGATCCTCGCAGACATACAGAGTCATATGTCTTATAATTTTACCTAGATTTATAATAATATTGCACGTGCTTTTCAGTCACTGGTTTTTGTTGTTGTTGTTACTTGATAACATGCTACGCAATTTTCTATGGCAACACATACCGCTGTGCGCCGTCATTTCTAGTGACCGCTGTCGGTCTCTGCGCGATACTCCACGATTTACGCTCCTAAGGTGGCTCAGTACTGCGATTTTGGAGTAGTCAGATATGCAGCTGTGCACATACCTGCTAAGCTCCAGCGCAGCATACGGAGCGTGGACAGTCCTTGGTTAACTTCCTTCCACTTACAATTTTGGATTTTACTGGAGATGTGCATGTCATACGATTGTTTGTGAGAGAGTGAGAGGCTTTCTTAGCATTCATTAGAAAAGGCTCAGGGTGCTAAAGGATCTGTTACATGTGAGGAGGTGAAGTTAACTTTATTAATTTTACAAGAAGCTTGACGTGCTTTCTGCATCCTCTCACTTTGACGGGAGGCCCACTAGACACAAAGGGGCACTAGCGACAGGCACGGGTGCCATCAGCTCTGAACAGGAAGCCTCAGGTCCAAGACTCTGTGAAGACCGCGGCTTGGCATCCCAGCTCCACTCCCATTGCCCCATACACACTTCATTTTCACGTAAAAGTCAAAGCAAGTTGCTCGCATACATCGCTGGAGAGATCACCTTCCTTCCAAGAGATCCATTAGGGAGTAAAACTGCATGCTCTTCCTAGTTATTTGGGACGAATGTTCTAGAGTAAAACTGCTCCAGTGGAACTGTGACACCCAGCCAACCCAAATGTGTATTTGGAGAAGGTTGAGATACATGTCACTGACGTCCCAGGTCCTTGTCCACTTTCAAACTAGTTGGAGGCCAAGGAAACCTTCTCTTGTTTTGCATCTGTTATGTTCTTTTCCTTTCTCTTTTGTTCTTTCCTTCCTTCCTTCCTTCTTTCCTTTTTTTTTTTTTCTCTTTCAGATTCTCACACACCCCCACCCCCAGGATCTTTGCAGGTTTATCTTCTGAGCCACTCCTCCTCTGGTGGTGGGCATCTCAGAGAGTTTTTCTTTTTTTGGAATTGCTTGTGTGGCCAGCCACCTGCCTAGCACTGCTGCATTTTTTTCTGCACCTAATTCTTTTTTTTTTTTTTTTTTTTTTGTCTTTTTGACACAGGGTCTCGCTATGCAGTTCAGGCTAACCTTGAGCTCACTTTTGTAGCCCAGGCTGGTCTCGAACTCGCACTGATCCTCCTGCCTCAGCCTCCCGAGTGCTGGGATTATAGGCGTGAGCCACCACGCCCGGCTCTGCACCTAATTCTATAATCACTCAGTTCAAGGTCATGGTCCCACGTCTTCATTCCCTACTCAGAGAAGGGTAGTTCATAAGTCCTCCACTAGAGAGCGTCCTAGCCAAGATTTTGTGTTCAGAGACTGCGCGTTCAGGGCTTGGTGCAAACGGAGCCATCGCATGAGCTGTCCCCTTTGGTCTCCGAAAGCGCGGCCTGCTGTCGTGCACACCCAGAAAACCCTTTCTCAGACCTCCTCTCACGTTCATTTGTTTTGATTTTTTAATTACTTACTGCGTCTCAACATCTATCAGAAACTCGGACTCTGACCCTAAAAATCCTGCTCACTGTACTGTTTTTAAAAAGTCTTCACATTCATCTCCACCTTTACCTCATCATTTACTAATAAAATTAGCTATTACTGTTTCTCATCTCTGATGTTTATCAAGTATGAGCTCACAGAGGACGATGTCTTCTCATTAAGGTCAGTCAGTCATTCCAACACAAAGTTGATGCCTAAGTGGTCATTAGATTAAACAGTAAAAGAATAAATTTTTAAAAATTGAACAATAAGGCATAATACTCAAGGAAGAGAAGAAAACCAATGTTTTTGGATATAATTAGACCTTAGAATGGGGACACTTCTAATCAGGACACTGAAATTAGTTTTTAAAATTTCAAAGTGAAGTGGAATGAAACAAAATAGAAAACAAATCACAGCTCCTTGAGCTCATTTACCACTTCGCACGAAGAGAAAAGGCATTGTGTGTATTTTGGAGTTTCTTGCTGACTCGGGGTTCCTGTGCCACAATTGCTGCCAACCCCACCCTCAAAGGAAGTGAAGGGAAGCTGGGTGTGGGATTTCGAACACAACTCTCAAGTGCCACTCCTTTGGCCTGCAGCATAACCTCATGCCTAGTAGCTGGACTTCTGACCAGGGACTCTCACAAAGAAAGGTTGCACAATCTTCCAGGTGCCCTTGTGTTCTTCTCTGACCCTAGCTCAGCTTGTTCTAGGAGACAGAGGCTGTATTCTCTTTGATGTGCTGGGGGAAACACAGTCTCCAGTAACCCCTGGCCCTTTATGGAAACTGACACAAATTCCTTATGTGTCCTCTGTAGGAAACATGTCAAATATTTCTACTTAGTGCAATGTATTAATTATTGTAGCTGTCCCACTAACCTCTTTTGAAACTGTCTACTGCTATTTCCTTCTCATTAAAATTAATTAAAATTTAGAAATTATACAAATTCGAGGCAAGAAGAATATTAACCTGTAACGACACCCCTTTCCCTGATCACTTGATGCAGGAATAAAGTCAAGCAAGAAGTGGGAGAGAGAGACCCACAGAGCAGACAGCAGAGAAGAGACAGGAGAAGACAGAGGAGAGAGGAGAGGAGAGGAGGCGGGGGAGGGGAAGGGAGGGGAGAGGAGTGGGGAGGGAAGAGAGGGGAGAGAGGGAAGGGGAGGGGAGGAGAGGGGAGGAGAGGAGAGGGGAAGGGAGAGGAGAGGAGAGAGGAGGGAAGGGGACGGGATGGGAGGGGAGAAGAGAGGAGAAGAAAGGAGAGGAGAGGAGAGAGGGCAGAGGGGAAAGGAATGGGAACAGGGGGAGGGGAGAGGACATAGAGGAGGGAAGAGGAGAGAAAGAGAGACAGAGAGAGAGGGACAGAGAGAGAGGGAGAGAGAGAGAGAGCACCATGGATGTATAAGAAAACAAGGAAATAAAGTATAATTTTAAGTTTAGAGGAAAACACTTGAATGGTCCATTTGAAGGAAGCCTCAGGAAAGCAGGGAGCCTGGGCTTCCAGCATGCGTTTTATCCATCTAGGTACAGGGCAAACATGGACATTGCGCCTAGACTCCCCAGCCCTATTTCTGCCTTGGGAAGTTACACTGATGACAGAAATATTTTTTTAAAAATAATTTCATTGTGCTTCTTAAAAAGAGAAATGTCACTGGGAGATAGCTCAGTGGCATAAATACCTGCATGGTAAGTGCAAAGTCCTAAATTTGATCTCTGGTACAAAAAATATATCAGCTTAAAAAGAGACATCTCTTTATATTCATAAGTAAAATAAATCAGACTCACATGTGTGAACACCGTATTGTGTCCTACGTGAAAAGCTAAAAGAGTAAAGAAGGTCAAAAAGGTAAATAGATACTGTGAAAGAAAATGAATCCTTTCAAGGGTACAGACAACTGGGCTGAGGAAAAAGAGGAGAGAAAGACAGAGAGAGAGAGAGAGACAGAGACAGAGAGACAGAGAGAGATAGAGAGGCAGAGCCAGAAAGACAGGGAGACAGAGACAGAGAGACAGAGAGACTGAAAGAGAGACACAGACAGAAAGAGAGACAGAGAGACAGAGAGAAGCTACATTTAAGTATGTATACAGTGCAGCTTGGATATTGGCACTGCTCACTTCCACTGGTCTGTTAAAAGGAGCAGTTCATGCACCACATCTTTTCCTTGGTGCACGCTCATATCTGGTAATCTGAGCAGCTAATATGAGGTAATAGCATGCAATACAGCAACCATTGTTCAACTCCTGTTGTTTAGTGTAATTCTGAATCACTTCTAAAAGTTTTTACAAAATATTTTCTATTCTCTTTTAAAAGCAGAGTAAAATTGCATCAAAAAAAATCATCTGCATGAGCTTGGAAATAGTGCCCTGGGTAGACAGTAATTTGTGCATTAGACAAAAGTATGAATACTCGCCGGGCGTGGTGGCTCACGCCTGTAATCCCAGCACTTGGGAGGCTGAGGCAGGAGGATCGTTGCGAGTTCGAGACCAGCCTGGGCTACAAAAGTGAGCTCAAAGCCAGCCTGAACTGCATAGTGAGACCCTGTCTCAAAAAGCCAAAAAAAAAAAGTATGAATACTCATAGATCTGAGCTTCACATGCACGTTTTCTATGTTTCTCTGAGAATGGGTGGAGGTCAATAAAACATGGCAGATGGAAGGATAAAAGGATCACTTTTCCTTCATTAGTTCTTAGTTTTTACAAACGTGACTAAATGAAAAATGGCTTTTTATCCTTGATTTTTTTTTTCTCTCTCTTTAAGCTAGAATGTATCAGCAACTCAGGGACCCAGGCTTCTTCACTGGTCCGTCAACATGTATGCTGCATGTCATCAAATGCTGTCTCTGTAACGCCAATCATATCAGCATTTAATGGAAATGTTGAAAGAAACAGGGTCATGAACAAGACCTCCAGAAGCACTGCCGAGACCTCAGTAGAGGCTGACCTGGATTCATTAATTCTTTCTTTATGATTCATGGGATCACCGATGAATTCAATTTTATACTGTCCTAAAGCCCACTCTTCTTCTTCTTCCTCCTCCACCTCCTCTTCTTTCTTCTTCTTCTTCTTCTTCTTCTTCTTCTTCTTCTTCTTCTTCTTCTTCTTCTTCTTCTTCTTCTTCTTCTTCTTCTTCTTCTTCTTCCTCTTCTTCATGTATTTGGTACAAGATCTGCAGCTTGGACTCATAATGATCCTCCTCTCTTCAGCCTCCATAGCTCTGGGATAATAGGCATGAGGTCTGCCATTACAGGCCACCACTCCATTCTCAGTGGCCATCTCAGTGCTCCTGGGATCAGGGTCGGCACTGCATGGAGCACCAGGGATTGAAGCCTGGTCCCTGCACTTGCCTGAGCAGGCACTTAGTCTGCTGAGCTATTTTGCTGGCCCTCACATTTCTATACCTTGAGCATGATGAGATCATGGGGTTCTTTACCAAATGTCTTTTGAAATTCTTGTTAAAAGTATGCACTTCTGAGTTTAAATCCCTGTGAAACATTGTATTAAGTTTAGTTTGCCCTGACTCAGTTTCCACGAGCCAAGGTTGTGCTTTTCAGTTTCAGTTTAATCATTCAGTGACCCTCTCTTTCTAGTGAGTTTTCTGTGACACTCTGCTAAATTCTTGTGTGAAACACAAACCGGTAACGTTACAGATCTACCCTAGGTCCTCTTTTAAAATTTATTTCCTCTGATTTTCAGAAAGTTAGCTCATTCCCTGGACCCCCAGGCCAATCCCTGGTGAGAGGGTTTGGCATCAACTGCAAGATATTTTAAATCAGCAGCAGGTCTATAATTGGCCTGTCCCACGCTAGATGCATGAACTTAGAGTAATCTAGAGCATGTCTCTGTTTTCAGTTCTTTTCTGATGAACTTCACTTCTTGGAATCTTAATTTTCCTCTTATCTCTTTGAAGACCATGGAGGAGCCATGCTATGGCCTGCGGGTTACACAGCCGGACCTCAGTTCTGTGCTCCAAGTGGCCCCTTTTATACGGTGACCCCTTTTCTCCAGGTACATAGCAGGGAATAAAACATGTTTTAGTTCATCTTTTCATTGCTATCACAAAATACTTGATACTGGATATTTTATGAAAGCATGTGTTTTATTTAGCTAATAGTTGAAGCCTGACGATCCTGTTGCAGGCTTTTAATGAGGTCTTTGTTGTAGGTAGAACCAGAATGGTAAAAACCCAGATAGAAGAGATTCCATGTCAGCGGGGAATGCCAGAGAGGCCAGGGACAAGGCTTGTTCCTTGTGTAACAGCTGATCGTCAAGGGAAGGAGTCAGTCTTCGTGTGAGAAGTACATTGTTTATTTCTATGCTTAGAGCCTGACGTGGCCTAACCATCTCCCTAGCTCCCTTTCTTGCGAGCTCCTGACTCAACAGCCATTGAGCTGAGTTTCCCAGAAGTCTGCGCAAGGCACTTAAGCCTTTCCAAGTAGCTCAGAACCTTGGCTTCTCTGGGCTTTGTCTTACCTCCATCTCAGGCAGGGCTACATCTGGCTCCTGTCACTTTGTTCTTGGCATAGCATGAGGTACAGAACTCAAACCACCCAGAGGTAATTACATCTGTATCTAAATCCTGAATCCAGTCTAAATCCGCATCTGTATCTCTCTTCCAGGTATGGTAATCTTAGCTACTGGCGGACTCTTATTATTTTCTATGTCGGATGTTTTGCCCATGTGATCTTGCGACGGAGGAAATAACTGCAGTGTCACAGAAAATGAAATGTTTAGAGAGTGAGACTACATGCATAATATTAATGCATATGAATTATCAAATATTGAGTAGGTCCCCATATGAACAGAAATAAGCAGGAGCTCTATAAATCAAGTGGTGATTTGAAGAGACTGCAGTATGACTGTTGCCAATATTTTATCGGAAGATTGTTTTCTTTTCAAACCTTGACTTTGATTACATAACAGTGGCCTAGTCTCAAAAACAAAAGTACTTTGCGCAATTGCTATGCAAGAATGCTTGGCGCTGCCTGCTCTGGGTGAATGTTGCTTGAGGGCTGCATTGTCAAAAGTGATGTCTTTTCCCAGAACAAACCCGTAATGAAAAAAATAGAAATAAAAATAACAACAATTAAAATCAAAACTGCGCCAAGACTGAGGGCATGTCCCAGGGCCTCCAAGTGACTGTGCACTGTGCTACTGTCTCCTTCCTGGCATGACTCTTTCCTGGGCCCTCCCAGGAAGCCTGGCTCCCTGGGAGAACACGCCCCATTGTTGTGATAGCACTGAGAGGCTGGCAGCAGAAGAAAGCTCTGTTGTGTTTGCCCCTCATTCTTTACTCCTTCTCTCAAAGCGGATTCATTGGCATGCTGAGATCAACAGCGAAGAAGCAGCGCTGCATCCCATTGACTAACCTCTCTGAAAGTTTTCTTTGAGCCTTGTGGAGGCTTTGCGGGTAAGAATCCGAGGCCCAGGTTGTCTCCCTCCTTCCACGTGGAACACTTCAAGAATGATGCTTCTGGAATTAACGTGTGCCTGCTGGTCTCTTCAGGCTTGTGGGCTTTGTTTCAGTTCCATCAAAGCAGGCACATCCTACATCGCTTTCAAATGAGAATTTTGCCTAAGTTGCTTAGTGTTTGTTTAGAGCTTTCATTGAAATAAGGCATCCCATGGGCCGGGCGGGATGGCTCAGTGGTCTAAAGCGCCTGCTTAGGAAGGCTTAGGCGGCTGCAGGGACCTCGGTTCGATCCCCGGCACCACATGCTGCACCAGCCCTGCCCTCAGGGCAGGCTGAGCCGGCCATAAAAATAAAGAAAGAAACAAAAGTTCTGAAACAAGAAAAATAAATAAATAAATTAAAAAAAAAAAAAAAAGAAATAAGGCATCCCTAGCTCCTGTACCCTACCAAGATATTAATATTTGAGCCTTATAGATAATTAAATTGCTACTCACTCAATATTGACTACTTCATCACGGTCACATGGAAAATGCCCAAGCCAGAATTTGAACTCTTCTGGTGATACTGTGTGTTGTTCAGTAATCGTTCTGTAATAGCTCCTCAGCACCAATTTCAGGGTTAAGTAAACAGTACTGTTAATGGCCGGCCCTTCTCACAAGACCTTTTCTGATTTCTTCCTTCTAAGGCCACCACATCTTTTCCATTTCTTTTTTTCGTGTTAATATCCCAAAAGTGTTTTTCAATGACACACAATCCTGGGGAAAATAACAGTGGGAGAAATACAGTTGTTGATGTCCAATTTTTGTCACCCTCACTGTAAATGGGGAACTAGGACGAGAAAGTGTCAATCAGTGGACAGTCAGTGGGACTAGAAATTCCCGTGGATTCCCAAAGCATAAGCAGGTGGCATGGAGCCACCAAGACCTGAGACTAATGGAACACAAGCATCTTGTGTCGGAGAACAGAAGGAAGAAATGTAAGGCACCTGAGAATCCTAGGAGCAGAGAGCTGTAGGACTGTCACAGCTGTCACTTCCTCTTGCTCCTATTTTGAAGATTACACGGAAAGGTATAATGGTCGATATATCAGCTTGAGAAGTTCGGAAGTTTAACTAAATTACCCAGCATGAGGCCAGGGCCCTCACTATAAACGTCCCCATCCTGTGCAGGAAGAAGGCAGGGGGTGGTGTGCGATTCTGTGCCTGCCCTGGGGGATGGGAGCCTGCCTACAATATGAGGGAGGAAAAGAGGCTTGCTCTCCCTTTGTGCTTTTATAGCTTTTGCTGCCTTCTGCCACCTTGACGTGTTGCTCGTGTGCCAGGCCACCCTGCCTTGGAGCCAGCTGGTTAGGGACGGAAACCTCCCCCTGCTGTGGGGTAAATAAACCTTCCCTTCTTTAACTTTGGGTGTTGAGTGTTTTATTCCACCAATGAGAGAGAAGTAACCAGGATAAGAGGTGTGTTTCCATAGCAGACATACACCAGCATGTTCTGAGACCAGAGTGGGAGGGAGAACTCAGAAGAAGGACTGGGCAGAGGAAGCTGAGCTTGGAGACTCTAAAGGAGGCTTCAGGAAATGTGGTGCAAAGCCCTGCAGGCAAAGTGAGCCTTCAGAGTCATTTGAAGTTTGAGGAGGATTACAGGGACATTATTAAACCTCCCCACTGGTGGACCATTGGCTATTGACTAAACTTGTAAGATTTTATGTGTATTGTAAGACAGGTTATCTAACCTGTGAAAGGCCAATAAATACTGTGTTAATAAGGAAATGTTGCTTTTTGGGCAGTTTATTCACTGAGAAAATTAATCTTCTGTTCTTGGCAGCAATCTTAGTAACACTTGGCTAAGTTATCAAAAGATCTCCCAGAAAGAGTAAGCGCAGCCACTCACACAGGGCATGGGTTCTCCGGGCCAAAGCTCAGAGGTTAAGGTCAGGGACTGCTGTGGAGTCGTGGTGTGGTCTGAGCCCTGTAAACCACCAGCAATACTCAGAAGGGACAATATCACCTTCCAGGAATATCTACCGAAGAGAGATGTCTTAGTTCTCACATTGCTGTGACAAAATACCAAATACTAAAAGATAACAAATGAAAAGCTTAATTTTGCTCTCAGTGTGTAGGGGGTTCTGTGGATTGCGTGCTGGCTCCAAGGCAGGGAGGCCTGGCTGAGGACCAAGACAGTGAAAAGCAGCCCATGACATGGCGGACAGGCAGTACACGAGCATAGAGCCGTCTGGACTTGTATCCTATCCAGGGTACAAGCATGCTGGGTAGTGCCTTGCACACCTAACGAGGGCCTTCCCATGATCCATAGCTAGAGTTACTCTAATCCAATCAGGGGACAGATTTCATTAGCACACGCTATTGATCCGTCCTCACATACCCTAGACAGGGCCCTTATGTGAAGCCCCAGCTGTGAGCACATGGAGCTCTAGGGAGAGATCTAGAGATCTGCCATGGCAACGTGCTCCAAAGGAAGGCAAACAGCCAGACTGGGGGAGAGTGAAAATCTAAGGTTGTGGCAAGTATTACCAGCAACTCGGGAATCGTGTCGTTGTCCCAACCAGATAGAAACAAAATGAGCGATAATCAAAAGAAAGACCTCTAGAACAA
>PVJA010006010.1:35880-75770 GCA_004027025.1 Myocastor coypus
AACAATAAAAGCCCGACCAAAAAAAAAAAAAAAAATCTGTCCATGAAACAAAAAAAGTTATAAACTTATGCTTAAAAACAAAGAAATTGAAAAAAAAAAAAAAAACAGAAAACATGAAAAAATTGTACAAAAGTAGGTATTTATATGTCATGTGACTGGGAATTGAAATGAAGGTTTAAAAAATTACTGACAAAGCCCATGAGATAAATAACTTTAACAATCATTTCAAAAATGAATATGCAAATAGAAGCAACATTCCCCTAAAGAATCACAAATCACATCTTACAAGATAATAAAGAGAAAGGAGGAAACACTTGAAGTTAAAAAGTAGAGGTACTAAGGATGCACAGAGAAGACCATCGCTATCAGAGGTAAGCACGCTGGAGCTAGCAAATGTTTACAGTGTTTAATTAAAATGAAAATAAACAGAATGGAAGTTCTGAAACCATAATTAAAGACACTATTCTAGAATCAAGTAAAAATTGGGCTGGAGAGGTAGCTCTGTGGCAAGGTTGCAAGTTTGAAACCCGGTCCCACCAAAAAATAAATTAAATAAATAAATAAATAAATAAATAAATAAATAAATAAAAACGTATTACATAAGAATACTTAGCAAATTAAGCCCATTAAGGCCAACAACAATGTATACTACAATTCAAAGACTTTTTAATAAATTTGCTTGCATTATACACGGAAAAAACAAGCCATTTAAAAAGGAGAGAATACAGGGAACCATCAAACTTTCAAAACCAACACTTAACCCCAGGGCATAATGCAAAAAGACACTTAGCCTGCCCTATTATTTTGGGATGAATCCTATCTAGATATCCTGCTTAAGATTTAGTGATAGATTTCTAAAACCCTATGAAGGATGTTTAAATTAAATGTATATTAACTTACCTGTACTTTCCAAATATTTCTACTCAGTGATATCTGTTACGTTAGTGAATACTGTTAGGTACATTAAACGTATAAGCAATGCCCGGACCCTGTCAGTTCTAACTCCTCGGGAGCCCCTACAAAAGCTTCAGTGGAGTCTGATACCAAGCATTAATTCACCTAATTAGCAATCCTGTAATTTTTATTCCAGATATTAAAAAATAAGTCCTATACTTACTTCATAAAGTCACTAAAACTTGTAGAAATTTCAGCATATAAAAATATGATCTGTTAAATTTATTCAAAGGCACATAAGGTGGATTTGTTTCTTAACTTTTTTTTAGTGTATTTCTTTTCTTAATTATTTTTATATTGGTGCATTTTGCAGTAAATAAAGCTCACCTTCGCCCTGCGGTTTTAGCACCAACTCGTAAGCGGTTGTCATTCCTCTGTAGCCCTTTCCTTCCACCCCCCCCCCACCACCATACCTGGCTTCTTTTTCAATTGATTTCCCTGAAAATGGTTATATGTGTAGCCATGGAAAGTCAAATAAAAAACATAAATTTTGTAAACAAGATAATGTATATGACTAAACAGATTACGGTTGAAGATATTTTCTAGAAATGAAATAGTTTTACCTTAACAAGGAAGTTTAGAGTTTCCACGCCACAACCTCAGAGTTCTTGCCCACCATTTGAAAACCAGACAGGAGACAAGAAGTAAAAGCAAGATCTCAAAATAGAGTTTGCTAGTGTAAAAGATGATATAAAAGTCAAGTCAAAGGTGGATAACCGATATACACAGACTTTAAAACAGGATAATCCTGCTTATTATTTTTAAACTGTCTGAGGGTTCATAGCAGAGGGAAGAATCATGTTAGAAGCTTACACAAAATCCATGTGAAGCGGAGCTCGACCAGGATATGAAAGACTTCTGGACCAGCCTGAGCTGCTTTAAGTACTCCACGGTTATACAATTTCCATACTTCTGCCTTCCTTCTTCAATTTAGACAAAGAGCTGAAATACTCAAGTCATTTATTTGTACTCCATTAAATAACTTCCTCTAGTTAACAGCAAAATAACTTCTTCTGAATAATTTGACTTTTATTCAAAGATCCCAGAACGTAGTCATTTATCCAGTGTTATGTGCAATGTTAACTCATACTTTGAATCCACAGAGGGCCCAGCACTGCATTAAGTGGCCGACACTGCAGAGTTAGGTTACCTTGTCATGCATGCACGATATTTCTCTACCCCCATGTTTTTCCTTCTCACAGTCTACACCTGCTTCAGAACAGATTTAATCTCAGTTCCAACACTATTCTCTGCATACCTACTCTAAAATCGTCTTCACTCACTATCTCCAAGGCAAATTCTTGACCAACAAATTGCCTCATGAAATAATCTTGTGTTGATTTAAGACACCTTTAAAGCACATAGTCCAAACTTCAGGTATGCAAAGGTATCTGGTGGATATGCAAATGCGCTTTCCCTTGGCTTTAATCCATCCCGTCGACGAAAGGAATCATTGATCCTGTGTACTAGCCCAGCTAGGGATGAAGAGCCCACCACTGCCTACAGTAAGCCATCCCATCCATCCCTGCAGTATTCTGATTGTTTTTAGCTCTTGTTCTGTCTACCAGAATAGTTTTCCTTCCCTGCTTCGTCCACACCTAATCTCCCCGTTCCCGCAGGTTGTCCAGAAAGCAGTGCTGTGCTTTACGGCAGTTACACTTACACCATGTGAGACCATCACATCGTTCCTCTGGGTGCCTTGCTCTATTTCATGTCAAGAGACATTTATGTTTTCAGTGCAATGATGTCAAGTGAGGAGAAGAACGTGTTCCCCATATTTAAAGCAATCAGGATTTCTATCTGCCTCTGGCAGTTACTTCCTGATTGGAAAGAACATAGATTAAGCCAATCAAGGTAGATAATGATCAATTCTGGGACCATATTTATTGGAGCTCTCTGGCAAGGGGGCTTACTATTCTGCTCCCTTTCTTCTGATTTATGTAAGCATGTATTTCTTTCATTCCCAATTTCTGGATGATTTTATTGCCAAATCTATAAAACATTAAAAAATATATTACTTCTGTACAAACTCTTCCCAACTTACAAAAGCAAAAATTCCAGCTGCATGAATAAGACCAGGATTATCACCAGAGCTAGTCAGGAATAGCTCCAAGAAAAAAATAAAATAAAATAACAGGCCATATGATGGTTTCTTTCACACAGCAAACTGGAAATTCTCATAGCCCATAGAAAGCATTATAGCATTATGTCAGGACTGGTCTTTCTAAGGATTCTGTGGAAGAGATTAGCATATGAGGTACAGTGAATTATCCTCACCATTTATGGCACCATCAAATCTGAGGGGAGAAATTGAATGAAAACATTCGAAAGAGGATGTTTTCCCCTTTTTGGGTGAATGGGATACACATCTTCTGCTTGTCTAGCTGCAGATCTTCCTTCTCATGCTGGACCTTGGATACTAGGATTTATTTCCACCAGTGCCCCCTACCCTCCCTCTAGTTCTCAGGTATAGATCCTCAGAGTAAATCGTGTATCAGCTTTCTTGGTTCCTCAGCTCATACAAAGCATATCGCAGGACTTCTTTATTTCCAAAGCATGTGGACACATTCATGTTTCTGTATTCACAGTGTAGCTGCTATTGGCTTTATTTCCTAGGACAAGTGTTATACGGGCCATTATCTTCTTAAACATAAGTGAAAGTTCTCCAATAATTTGTCATCAAATCAAATCCAGCAATACAGAGAGAAAAAAATGTAACGTGATCAAGTTCATCTTATGCCAACTGAGTGAATTTATTTCACCATTTGACATCCAATCAGTGTAATTTACCACTCTACTCTATTAAATAAGAAAAACGATGTAAGATTATTGCAAAAATGCCGTGGAAAGATATTATGAAATTTAATGATCATTTACGTTAATAACATCAGCAAACAAAAAATTGAAGTGAACTTTACCAGTCTGACTTAGGAACGCTATTTCATATCTTCTGTAGCTACTTTCTTTTCCTTTTTGGCTGCCTCAGCCACCCTGCAGAAGGGGCCAGCACAGCATGGGGTGCCAGGAATCAAGCCATGGTCGCCAAGCACTTTCCTAAGCTTGTCTAAGCAGGCGCTTTAGACCGCTGGCCCCAAGCAGCTATCCTCTTAGTAGTGAAGGAAACAGTATTTTCTCCTTGACAGATTCAAGATAAGGGAGTCTGCTCCCTTACTTCTTACTTTATGTCCTCCTGGTATAAAACATGTCAAACTGAAAGGAGTAAATAAACTTATCTTTCTTTCCAGACAACTTGATTATCCACATATAAAGTCCCAAAGTATCTACAAAATGGTACTGGATGTAATAGATGATTTTGCCAAAGTCATAAGATACGAAGTCAAACTAATCAATTATATTTCTCTACACTAGCAGTGGAAAAATAGAAGTTGAAATTTGTACTTGAGTGTTACCTACAAATGAATAAAAATGTAAATTATCAAAAGTTGCCCAGTTATGCCAGAATTATACACTTATAAGTACACATTGATAAAAAATCAAATAAATTACACATAGGAAAATAGAAAAAACATCATGATCATGAGCTGGAAGACTCAAAACTAGTGCTGGTGAGATAGATTAGTGAACTAAGAGCCTGTCAAGTGGAGGGATCAGAGTTCAATCCCTGGTCCTGCATGCCACGCCAGCCCCACCCCTAGGGTGCTCGGGGTGGGTGGCTGAGTCTGGATGTGGTGGCGCACACCCGTAATGCCAGCTCTGGGGAGGCTAAAGTCCAAACTACTCAGTGAGACCTTATGCCAAATACATAAAAAGGAAAGAAAAGAAAAGGAAAGAAAAGAAAGGAAAGGAAAGGAAAGGAAAGGAAAGCAAAGCAAAGAAAAGAAAAGAAAAGAAGACACAATATTTGTCAATTTAACCAAAATTAGTCTATAGCTTCAGTTCAAATGAAAATACCTAACAATTATTTGCACGTGACTGCACACACCTGGAATCCTCGTCCCCTGGGAGGTGTGGGCAGGACGACTGAGAGCTCCAGCCCAGGATGGGCCACTTAACAAGGAGCTTTTTAGAAATGAAAATAAAGAGGCCTGGCTACGTCGTTCAGTACAAAGGTCCTGGGATCATTTCCAAGTATAACTGAAAGAGCACTATTACTTTTGTTATAACAAAACAATTTTAAAACTTATGTGGAAAAGCAGCAAAAATAACAGTGAACAATTTTGCAAAAGAATAAACAAAGTTGAAGAATCCACGTTATGGGATTCAAAGACTTGCTTCAGCTGTGAGGAAGGAGGCAGGAAGCCTGGGCTGAGTCACTGCAGGAGCTCATAGTGCTTCTTTAAGTAGCACTCAGCACAACTTTCACAGTCTGTAGGTGCAAAGTTCTCCATCACACCCACTGCTTCTGCCGTCGTGGCGTGTAGGAAGTAGTAAACAACACAGAAACAAACACGAGAGACTTTGTTCCGAAACACTAGGGCAACTGCAATTTTACTTTCATTATGACTCTCAGGTATCATAGCAGTTATTTTTCTTTTGACTTCTTGGTTATTTGAAAAATGTAAATATCATTCTCAGTTAATGTATCATGTAAAAAAGGCAGTGGGATAGATTTTTCTGGGTGCTGGGCAAAAGATAAATATGTGATCAATGGAATTAAAATTGACCCATGTTATATGGTCAGTTTGTATTTGACAACTGTAAGACAAGGAAAGAATTGCTAGTTGTTACAACAAATAGTGCTGGAATAATTACATAGTGTAGGAAAAGAAACTCCTTGCTCATAACTCACACCATGCTGAGAAGTACCTCAATTATTGTCATGAGCAATGTTGTAGAACAGAAAACTATAAAATTCTAGAAAAATACAGGGGAAATCTTTGTGCCCTTGGCTGCCACAATATCTCAATTATTTTTATACATGAAATTCACTCTACTATGTGTAGAAAATTGCCAATATGAAGCTTTGTATAAATCTGGAGCAACTTTCAATCATGGCTGAGGGCTGGAATCACAAATGGTTTTTGGGAGCCAGGGAATTTAGAAAAAGGTTCGTATTTGGCAAAAAATTAAATGTATACTCAAAACATACTAAGCAATTCTCCTTATAGTATTAGCCTGAAGTAGAAAAATATATACTCATAGGCAAAGACTACGTTTTTAACTGTAATTGGCCCAAACTAGAAACAACCTCTTTCTCTGTACCTGAACAATACATGAGTGAACTTTGCCGATCCACGTAGTGTCATCCTATGTAGCGACGGAGAGGATTCTGGCCAGCCATGATGCGCAGCAGCTTCACGGTGCCAAGGAAAAAGCAGAGTCAGAAGGTTACAGTACTCCGTGATTTGGCTAATCTTTCATTGTGGAGAATGAAAAGCCATTGGCATAAAATATATGCTATTAGTTTGGAGAAATGACAGAATTGACCTCGAAAGACTGTTAGGGGACGTTGGGGGTTGTGGAAGTGCTTTCCCTCTCCATTGTGGTGGTTAAATATAGGATTAGGCTTGCCAAATAGAACCAAGGCTGAGGAGAAGGTGAGGTGCATGATGGATGGCAATCTTAGCAAACTTCATCTTGCTTCAGGTATCAAGAGTGAGGAAGACAGATGTGCCAGACCTAACCCCCAGCTGAGTCCTGTGTTTAAAGACTGAAGAAGGAGCACAGCAGAAGATGAGAGGAAGCACGTGCAGCAGAGGAAGAGCAGAGACGAGGCAGCAGGCAGGCCCAACTGCGGTGGACCGGTGGACCATGGTGCTAGGCCGACACTGACTGAAGGAGAGAAAGACGCGCCCCGTAGTAGCTGGCGGCTGAGGTGGAGATGCCATGCAGCGCACACTGGCTGTATTACTTTGCCATCTGATGAATACTACGGCTACAAATACAATAGAGAAATGAAAACAGAAATGAGTATAAAGAGTTTCAGAGTTTCACTGAAAATTACACATAAAAATGGAGCTCAAGACATAAATCGTATGGAACCAAAGGTTCCGTGCTTTATAATGATAGCATTGCATAATTCTATGTTGGTATGAAATTCATCATAGAAAGGGGAAAGAATTTCTGAAGCCATAAACATGGATAAATGAGAAGAAATTAAATTGATGTATAATATAATTAAGAATTTCAAGAAAGACTAGACCAGGGAGACTCTCTGAAATGTCCAGTTACCAAAATAGGGCTGGTTCCTATTCCAATAGTAGAGCTGATTGGGAATAAGACTCCCTCCAGAAGACACAGAGGTTATAGGAGTGCCAGAGGATTTTAGTACCTAGCTTGGAAGTCTCAAGCTGAATGAAGAAATTTATTTATAGGGAAAATATGGAATATAAATCAAGAAATCCAAATGGCAGTAAAGGAACACGCTAGCTTTTGCCAGTTTCATCCAAGAATTAGCAGACCACAGTGCTACTGCTTTAATGTTAAATGTGATGATAACTAGTCACTGCTTTGATAATTGCTTGCTAGGGTTTGTATCTAGCTGCACCCCACCAAGCCTCATGGAAATCATGTGGCGGTCAATCGCATGGCTCAACGGGATCAGGGCAGGGCTGGAGAGAAGCAGCCAGAGAGTCACAGTCCACTGAACTGACAATATGAGTCTGCCCCGCTCCCTCAGGCTCGGTGGTCTCTCTGAGAGCTATGGAGTGGATCATCCTGGACAGAGCAACACTGTGCTGCAAAGTCTTGCCGAAGTCTTGCTATGTCATTCAGGCGGCTTAAAACTATGAAAACTCGGGTAACTATGAACTAAATAAACCTTTCCTTCCCTAAGTTTGAGTGTCGGGTATTTGTCCCAGTAGCAAGGAAAGAGTAACTAACACAGCAACCTTGTTACAAAATACATTCCTGGTCTTGACTTTATTTGTTTGGTTAGATTTAAAATATCTGCAAAGGGCAAGTGAACTGATTTTGAATGTGATCCATTCTCTGTTTGAGTATTGAAGGAGAATAGAAAACATATAAACTGAAGAAATATCATAAATAAATGTCTTTTGTGTCTAGTATTGAGCAGATCTTAAATGTTGTTCTTAGTCACTATAAATATCCAGACAACCCCCCTCCCCAGCCCCCATGTTGAATAGTTAGTGGAAATGGTGAAATTATTGGGGAAAAATGTGATTGAACAAGCAAAATCTCACTTTAAACCTGGATTTTAGGAATCCAAGTAGCTATAATTTTATTTTATTATAGGTTATAAACTCCTTTCTGAAATTTGATCTCACCTTATCAGCAATGATAGGATCGGAATTTCAGGAAGGCATAGCTCACACTCAAAGAAATTAACTCTTAACTCTTTTGCTTAACACAAATGGAACTAAGGATAGAAGTGAAGCTCAAATTCATTTAGATTTCAAGATGAATGATTGTTATTCTGTATCAAGTAGCCACATCTGTGACTGATCTCCATAGTTTTTGAGAAGTGTACTGATCTCCATAGTTTTTGAGAAGTGTACAGAACATATTTGTTCCCACATGTCTGAAAAGACCAATATGTGGTCAACCAAGACTGAGGAATATGTATCTCACCTTCGTTGATGGCCTTGGAGATATTCTGCATCAGATAGACTCACTCAACTCTGTCCAGTGGCATAACAGTATTATTTGGGAACCTCCTAAGAAATTCCCTAGTATAAACCATAGCTATCCAGAACCCCAAGAAAACAAAAGGTAGGGCCAGGGATATAGTTCAGTCTCAGAGGCACCTGCCTGGTAAGTGCAAGGACCTCAGTTTGATTATTCCTGGTATTGAGAAAGAAAGGAGAGAGAGAGAGAGAGAAAGAGAGAAAGAGAGAGAGAGAGAGAGTGAAAAGAAGAAGAAAAAGAAGAAGAAGAAGAAGAAGAAGAAGAAGAAGAAGAAGAAGAAGAAGAAGAAGAAGAAGAAGCATAGGAGGAGGAGGAGGAGAGAGAAGAGAGGAGAAGAGGAGAGAGGAGAGGCGAGAAGACAGAAGGAAGGAAGGAAGGAAGGAAGAAGAGAAAGGGAAGGGAGGAAAGAGGAGGAAGAAGAAAGAGAGAGAGAGAGAAAGAGAACAAAAGGTAGTAGAAAAAAGTGCTATCTTGAAAAACAGAAGCACAATCTTAAGATCCATGCAGCCACTACCTTCCGGAATGGTCTTGAGAAAATTAACTGTTTTCTATGGTCCTTGATGCCCTGCCTCATTTTGCATGGCTCTAATGAGGTAGTTGAAGCTGGACAGTTCATTTACCTTGGCTCACCGTTTCAGAGATTCAAGGGTGAGGCACCTGCATCACCTCTGGTCTGGCCTAGATCACTTTATCTGTATGGTATCGGCACAGTACCTGGGGGGAAGTGGACGTGAGGAAGCAATGGGTGGGGACAGGAAGGTGGAGAATGACCGACTCGTCCTCATGAACACTGCCCCACAGATGCCTGAAAGCCATCTTAATCTCTCCCGTGGGTAGCACTTCCAGTGAATACCAGGCCCGCATCTATCTATCTATCTATCTATCTATCTATCTATCTATCTATCTGTGTGTGTGTGTGTGTGTGTGTGTGTGTGTGTGTGTGTGTGTGTGTTTGAGACAAGGTCTAGTTATGGTATTCAGGCTGACCGTGAGCTAACTTTGTAGCTCAAGCTAGTCTGGAACTCCCAAGAATCCTCCTGCCTCCACCTCCCAAGTGCTGCTATTGCCAGTACGTGCCACTTTGCCTAGATTTAAAACTATATCCTTTGTTGTTGTCATTGCTGGTGGTAGCAATGGTGGTTTTTTATTTGTTTGTTTATGTATTTAGGTTTTTTTTGTTGTTTTCTTTTGTGTGTATGCTGTGAATGGAACTCAGAACCTTGTGTTCACCAGGCTGGTGCTTGTGCTGCTGAGCTACATCTCTGGCCTGGCATTGCCTTTCAAAGATCTCTCCACCTCTTATAATTGCTTATAATATAGTGGGCATCAAACTTCCAACACAGACAGCCTTGGGAGCTGTACTCAGTCCACACCCAACCCATAGACTTGGAATTCTAGTTATTAAAAAATTAATCTATAGAGTTACTATGAAGCTCAGATTATAGTCCATTAAGTCAGTGCAATTTCTTATGATAAATAAAGCTTTAGAGGTTAAAATTATCAAAATAAAAATAGGTGTAAAAGCCACCATGGAAAAGTCATACAAGAAGATATGCTATTAAAAGCAGTTAAGCCCTCAGAATCATTGATCAGTTCTTTGAGAAAAAAATTCTATTTTACTGTGGCACTAGAGTAACCATGCACTGACAATACTCTGAAATAACTCTTCATATTCAGAAGTTTTCAGGTTAGTTATATACATACACATGCACACAGACACACACACACACACACACACACACACACACTTCCATGCAATCCTGCAGGTTGTACAATTTACCAGACCTAAATGTAAACTTTTAGAGTCCAAAATAAACTCTGAGTTGGTGCTACCTAAAATTAACACCAGCATGTTACTGTCTGCAAAAAGAACTGTGTGAAAGTCTGTTCTCAAGATAATGATAGTGACTCAAACCTTGCTTGGAAGTGAGCCCTGCTATGGGAGGCATAAGCTGACGGGTAGCATGGAGTGCTGTGCTTAGCACAGAAATCAGAATTGTCACTCCAGCTGAAGCTTATTAATTCCCTTTGCCCCAAAGCCTGAACCCGATCATTGTCCCCCTCACATGCAGCTGTCCTGCAGGAACATCGGATCTTGCCACTTCTCCACATACGTCCTACTAGCTCAAGACACTGTGTTTTGCAAGTTGAGATGAGGACACCTGCTAATGAATGATTCAAGATACGCAGGTGGCCCTAAGCTGAGCCTGACAGGCAGATTCCTGGCATGGCTCCCTCATGAGGATGCTGGATGCAGAGGGAGAGGAAGCAGCAGCCAGGTTCCTGCCTGGTCAATTATGCATGACTGCTGTCAGTCAATTCATGCTTGTGTCCTTCTGGATGCTGCAGAAGGAAGTGAACGAGGCCATGTGATGCTCAATGGCAGTACCCTTAGCTCAGCAGCTACAGCAGCAACCGAAAACTCGTAGCCCTGTCCTCCTTGCTGCGAGGGAAAAGTCTGATTGCTGTCATGAGCAAAACATAGAGCTTGGCAAGGCTGCATGAAGATTTCCATGGTGCCCATTCTCTGTTTCCCTCTAGGCCTGCAGTAGCATCATAAGTACACAGCGCTCAGGGCAGAAGGAGGAGTGTTAAGGTTTGAATTATGTCTTCCACATTCAGGTATTGAAGACCTAGCATCCAATACCTCAGAATGTGAGATTATTTCATAACAGGACTCTGGGATATTTGATATGTAAGAAGACTCAGATAAAATGGAGTGGGCCATGAGTCTACTATGTCAATGTCCTTCTGGGAAGAGGAAATTAAAACATGGAGATAAAGACACTGAAAGAATAAAAGCACCCCATGAGGTGAAATCAGACACGAGATGATATATATATATATATATATATAGATAGATAGATAGATAGATAGATAGATAGATATAGATATCTGTGAAAGAGAAATGTGAATTTTCAGTGTATCAGTCCCATATAAAGGAGAGTTCAAGATCTGATTCTTCCACGTGACCTTCAGAAGCATCAGTTGTATGGGCACCTTGACCTTGAACTTCTGGCCTGTTAGAACAGTGAGATCATACACTTCTATGACTAACCCATCCAAACATTCATACTTCATTATAACAGCCCCAACAAACTCAATTTATTATGGTTTGTTAAAAGTAGTATTCGTAGATTCTACCATTTGTATATATGTTTCCAGGACATCACAGGAAGGAGGTTTGGAACAGACAGAAGTCAATGCGATTTTCAACAAGATACAAGCAACAAAGTATTTGCTTAGAACTTTTCAATTTTTGTGGTTAATACAGGAACTTGGACATTTGTTACAAATCCTGGTCATTTCATGGATGAGTAATCCAGTAAAGTTGCTTCAAATGCTTCTCTATGCTATCCGTGATGAAAACTGGTACAATGGCAACTTCCAAGGAAGCTTGTGAGGACATAACAATAACAGCCAGTGAACTTTCTGGTACTCCACCAAGCTTGCATTTGTATGAAAGCCATAGGAGTTGAAGGCTCTTCAGACTCATTTCCTTCTGTCTTATTTGGACTTCCATTTCCTCTCACAGATTTCATGGGAATGCGGCCCTCTCAAGCAAGTCTTACAATTACGGTCCAGTAATTAAGTCCCACCTCACAGAAGCTTGTCTCCAAGAAGTCCGTGTTCCCATACCAACGACCTCTCACTCAGAGACACATGTTTGACCATTTTAAAGCAGTTGATTCGCGTGCATATTCTCCTGACCAGACTAGGTCTTTTGTGAAATAGCTTATCGGTTCTTTCCATATCATAATTCTTTACATGATAGGTTCTCATCAAATACATGTTGAGGAGATAAATTAAGAAATCAGTGAGTAAGGAGATGGACCAGTGGATGGTAAGGTTCTGTGTCCAGGGTAAATAAGTTCCAGAAGGGAGCCTTGTTTTGCTTCTTTACTGTCAGCAAGGGAGTACTTTAAGTCACTTTTTATTTTTATTTCATGCTGAATAAAGTACATGAAAGATGAGAAATGTGGGAAGAGGTGGCGTCAAGGAAGGGAAATATATTGACAAACAAGCCAGGTGCTGCTGAAGAGCAGATGTTTGGTGGCTTGTGATTTACACATGCGTAGATCTTCCATATTCCTGTATGGTACACACACAAGACATTCCTTTGGCCCACAACTAAATTTAAACATGGCATCAGCATGGGAGCTGGGTCTGTAAGACTTTTCCATGCACCAGTGAGGAAACTGAGGCAAGTAGGCTTTCCAAAACTTCGTTATCTTTGCCACTTCCTATGATTTAAGATTTCATGTAGTTGGCTTATAAAAAAGCACTTGCTATTCTAAATGTCAACCTTCTGGATGGACAGTAGTCAGTGTATGCGAGCTTTATAGCTCAGTTTCACCTGAAACAAAATCTCAAGGAGATATCAATGCAAATATAACACATTCAGGTGGAGAATAAAACCCCAAGGATCAGCCAGGCATGGTGGCGCACGCTTGGAATCCCTGCACTTGGGAGGCTGAGGCAGAAGGATCAGTGTGAATTCGAGACCAGCCTGGGCTACAAAAGTGGGCTGAAGGCCAGTCTGAACTGCATACTGAAACCCTGTCTCAAAAACACACACACACACACACAAAAAAAAAAAAAACCTCAAGGATCTACAGTAGAATATTAGACAGTCAGTGGAAATTTACTTCTGTAAAATCCTACTAATGGTCTTAGGTTTGATAATTAATAAATGATCAATAATTTTCTCATGTCTAAATCTAAGTATTCTCAACCGGAACTAAGATTAGCTGTCCCACCTCATAGCTCAAGAAAATTAATCACATCAATAAAATTGAAATGCACCCCAAAACCCGTAACAAAAAAGTAAGACACATTTCACTGCTACTCGATAGATTATGAGGTCAACACTTAAGATGACAATTGCCTAAGTCAAGCAAAGAAGGATTTGGAGTGGAGTGTTTCAGATTCTGAACGAAAGTAATTTCCAGCCCAGGCAGATGTACCCTGCAAAGTTATCTGTCACATTCTTTGACAAGATAAGATTCTTGCATGGCAAAGTACACCTGATAAAAATCATGGTTACCAAACCAACCCTACAAAGCATACGGAAAGTTATTCAAGAAAGAGACAGAGGATGTGAGGGCAAACTTGCTGTGACTTCTGTCACCCTATTAATTGTCAAAATTGATTTGGTTGACTGGCTGGCTAGGTGGTGTCCATTCTTTCTTCAACACTCCATGTTTGGCCCTCCAGAAGCTGTGCTCTCCATCAAAGAGGGGGACCATCTCCAATAGAGAAGGACCATCCCATATAGTCAGCTCAGATTGTCAAAGGCATCTGAGCAGCTGTGTATTCCTGCTAGAATATTCAAACAAGCTCTTTAGAAAATCAGGGAAGCAAGCACAGCTTCATGAAGAATAGAAAAAAAAAAAAACTAGAGAAAGTAATAAAAAAGAAACATAAATTATTGAATCTATAGCAGGAAAATACCATAACAAGAGAGAAAATCATTGTGCAAAATTCACACATTAGGAAAACAGAGCAAGCCCAAATAACTGATTCTATGCTGTATCTCAAGCTTCCATGAAAAGAAAAGCAAGTCAAGCCCAAAGAAGGTAGGGAATTCTAAAGATTAAAGGTGAAATTAGTGCAAAGGAGACAAAGAAAAAGTACAAAGAATAAATGAATCAAAGAATTGTTTCTTTGAAATAATAAATAAAATTGTTAAACCCTTAGCCAAACTGATGAAAAGAAAGACAGAAAGAAACATATGCACAGACACACACACACAGAGAAATTCATGTAATTAGGAATGAAAAGTTCAAAATAATTACAGACCCTGGAGAAATTCAGAAGATATTCAATACCTACTTCCAAAATATTTACTCTTACTGTTTGGAAAACACAGAGAAAGTGGACAGCTTTCTAAACATATATGAAACACTAAAGCTGATATATATATATATATATATATATATATATATATATATCTCAAACATGGAAAAACAAAATTAAAAATGTAATAAAAAAATCTACCAACAAAGAAAAATCCATGTCCTGATGGATTCACAGCTGAATTCCACAAGAAATTTAAAGAAGATTTAGTGCCAAATTTTCTCAAACTGTTCAATGAAATTGTAAGGGAAACAATTCGAAAATCATGTCTTTCGACAAGTATTACTGTCATTCTAAAACCAGAGAAAGATGAAACCAAAAAAAAGAGAACTACAGGTCAATTACTCTAATGAATGTAGATGTTAAAGCCCTTAGTAAAATCCTAGAAAACAGAAAAGTGGCAAATAATCAAGAAGATTACATATCACAACCCAGTGTAATTCATCCAGGAATGAAGGGATGGTTCAACATACAAAAACCCATAAATGTGATGCAGCACATCAGTAGAGTCAAGAACAAAAACCACAAGATTATCTCAACAGATACAAAAAAAGCTTTCAAAAAAATCCAACACTCAATGTGAAATATCCAGCAGAAAATCAGAAGAGATGTTCTATATCTCAACCTAATAAAAGTCATCTATGAGCTAAAACCAACTACCAATGTCATGCTAACTGGGCAAAAACAAAAGACCTTCATTTTAAAATCAGAAACAAGACAAAGATGTGCATTATCTCCACTTTTGCTCAATTTAATTCTGGGAAAAGCCAGAGAAATTAGACAAGAGAGAGAAAGGAAAGGAACAAAGGTTGGAAAAAGAGTAAAATTATCATTACTTGTAGATAACATCATACTCTACATAAACGACTCCAAATCTCCACCAAGATTATTGTAGATTTACCGCCAAGAGGATTGCAGATTAATTTAGACACATAGCAGGGTTTCAAGTCAATACTTAAAAAATCTTCCTACCAAAATACCACCAATATACACCACAGACCTAGAAAAAGAATTCCTAAAACTTACTTGGAACCAGAAAAGACCTAGAATACTAAAGGTAAACCTGCACAATAAAGGCAAGGCAGGGGGCATTACAATTTCTAACTTCATATTATACTACGAAAGTACTGTAATAAAATCAGCATGGCATTGATGTGAGGATCAATGAAATATATTATAAAATGCAGAAGCAACTACAAACATGCTCAGCCTCTTTATCTTTGACAAAGGGGCCAAATATGCTTACTGGAAGAAAGATGGCCTCTTTAAGAAATGACGCTGGTAAAACTGTCTCTCTACATGCTGAAAACTAAAACTTGACCCAGGTCTATCAACCTGCACTAAAGTAAAAATGGATTAAAGATCTAAACATTAAAACAGAAACACTGAATCCCCTGGAAGAGAAATTAGGAAGAAATCTTGAAGACTTAGGAGTAGGCAAACAGTTCATAAACAAAAATCACACAGCATGGGTAATCCTTGTAAGAATTAACAACTGGGATCTCCTCTTGTTGGTAAGTTTTTGCATGTCAAACAAGTGAGAGAAAGGGTTGTTTTCATCAACAGAGTGAAAAGACAACCCACACATTTGGAAAAAAACATATTTAACTAATAAGCACTCAGACAAAGTAGTTTTCTCTAAAATTTATAAAGAACTAAAAAAAAATTAGGGCCCCAAACTTTAAAGACCCAATCCAGAAATGGGCATTTCAGATGAACACACACCTCTCAGAGGAAGAAATACCAGAAGACAATAAATACATGATTAAATATGCTCCACATCACTAGTCTTCTGTGAAATAGAAATTAAAATAATAATGAGATACCATCTCATCCCAGAAATAATGGCTATCACAAAGAAATCAACCAAAAACAAATGTTGGAGAGGCTGTGGGGAAAAAGGAACACTTCTCCACTGCTAATGGGAATGCAGACTGATGCAACCATTATGGAAATCAGTGTGGAGACTCACTAACAAAGTAGGACTGGAAATTCCATTCAATCCAGCTATCTACCTACTGGGAATTTTCCCAAAGTAACTGAAAACATCATATCATAGTGATATGTGTGCACCTACCTATGTTTATAGCATCACAATTGTGATCACCAGATCTTGCAAACAACCAAAATGACTGTCACATATAGAATGGATAAAAAGATGTGATGTTTTTATACAATGGAGTATTACTCAGCTATAAAGAATATTAAACTAAGAGCCTTCCTATATAAGTGGATGCAACTTGAAGATACACTTGTAAGTAAAACAAACGAGACTTACATGTGTAAATATCATATAGTTTCCCTGATATAAGAACTCAAAAGAAGAAATAGAAAATGGAAAGGTATAACACAGTTAAATGGAAAGCAAGAATTTAAGGATTAAGCAATTAAGAGAGAGAGCAATGAGAAAAGTTAGGAAACATGGCAGGAGGAAAACCATACATTTATATACACAAGATGGTTAAGACAATGGTCCTAAGAATCTCCATCAGATTTGAAACTAGCAG
The DNA here is from genome assembly GCA_004027025.1 of Myocastor coypus. Lineage (NCBI taxonomy): Eukaryota > Metazoa > Chordata > Mammalia > Rodentia > Myocastoridae > Myocastor > Myocastor coypus. The sequence goes on from PVJA010006010.1 coordinate 52,749, forward strand.
TTAATTGGTAGAATTCTCACCCTGACTATCTATATGTACCGATATCTGTGAATTACACTGAGGATAGCAATATGAAATACTAAAACTATGCTTGAAATACCTATCAGTCTGGCCTTCTAAATATGTACTGTTTCTCCTTTCAAATCAATTATTGTTATACTCTCTCTCACGTAAATGTTTGTTTGCTTTTTTAAGTTAATAAAAGAGAATATGAGACAAGAAAAAAAAAAGCTATAGAGTTGTCTTGCTACAATTTTGTATATGGACAGAATCCTAAATTTTTGTGTAAAACTGTGTAATTGATTTTTTTTTCATATTCTATAGGGATTTAAAGCTTACACTATCAATGATTGTTGGAAAATAACCGTTCCATGTTATTTCTAACACATTTTATATTCAAAAAGGTAGTGATTTTAAACTCATCTGCCTATGTTATAGGGTAATAGTATCATTAACCTTCTCTGCTGGATGGTTAACAACATAAGTTGACAGTCCAAATAATTAGAAAAATATATGGGATACAAAGATAGCCAATATTTTGGCCCTAGCCCTTCAAGGTCAGTGAGGACTCAGGACATAAGAGAAGCTGTACTGGAACATCCTGTAACTCACTGGTGTCCCAAATTTTCTAATCAAGGAGATTATGGGGCCACAGAAGAAAGGGAGTGACGATACATTCTGTGCCCAAGGAGAGTCACCTAGAGAGAAAACATTCTGTTAGGCTTTCACAGAGAACAAATTGGTCAAGCAATGGCTGTGACTCATCACAGATGGCTGACACTGACATAAGATCTATAAATCACTGTACACAGTGCTAGGGTAAGTCCTGAGGGGATTTGACAAAACTTAACAAATACAAAAGCTACATTTTTTGTTATATAGGTCTTGCTTTATCTTGGTCTTAACTATCCAGCAGAAAAATCTAACCACAAGATATAAAAAGTAATGCTATATTAATATGCTAAGGCTCAATTCAACAGCTTCTGACATAGCCAGTACTGTTGATAGCCCACTACTGCTATTGGACTATACTTTTTTTTTTTAAATAAATTCATGCACCTATAATATCCGAATAGCAACGGAACACCCATCTCTGACAAAACAAAACAAACATGGGGGATATAAATGTAGTACCGATTTGCAGTGAAAAAAATAAGATAGTTATACAGCTACTTTTTCTTAGTTCAATGAGAAGAAAGATTTGTATTAATAATGTTTAGAAAAGATATAAGGTCTATGTCTTGTTCTCTGAATAACTACTATGAAGACACCAATATGCAATGTATTAATTACTGTAACTGTCCTACTAATCTGTTTTGAAACTGTCATTGCTATGACTTCTCATTAAAATTAATTTTAAAATAGTCAAAAGCCAGTAGCATTTTTGTACACAAATAATGAATGCCCTGAGAGAAAAATTTGGAAAACCACACCGTTGACAATAACTTATAAAAAAAAAAAAGGAATACATAGAAATCAATCTCACAAAAGAAATAAGAGATTTATACAGTGAAAATTATGATACTCTGAGAAGAGGTTGAAGAGGATTTCAGAAAATGAAAAGATAGTGCTTGCTCTTGGATAAGAAGAACCAATATTGCTCAAATGGCCATATTCCCCAAACTGCTACAATGATCCAATGCAATCCCATTTAAAATACAATTGTAAGGGCCCACCAGACAGCTCAGCAGAATAAAGTGCCTGTTTAGGCAGATGTAGGGACCAGGGCTCAATCCCTGGTGGGCCATGCCAGCCACATGCCCAGGGCACTCTGAGACAGCAATTGAGACTGGGTGTGGTGGTGTGTGTCTGCAATCCCAGTGCTTGGGAGGCTTAGAACAAGAGGATCACTATAAATCAGATCTGAGCAGTGAGACCCTTAGTCCCTGTACACCCTGTACTAAATACAGTAAAAAATAAATGAAAAACACCACGAGTACACCTCACATAGCTAGAAAAAAACTTCGTCAAATTCATCTGTAACCAGAAGAGATCCAAAATATCAAAAGCAATCCTAGGAAACAAAGGAAAGGCAGGAGTTGACGTTGTACTATAAAGTTACTGCTATAAAAGCAGCATGGTGCAGCACAGAGAGAGACCTGCGTATCAGTGGTACAGATGAGAAGGTGCCCACACAACTTCGAGCATACTCAGCCACCTTGTCATCGATAAAGGAACCAAACGTGTTCACTGGAAGAAAGATCGCCTCTTTAATAAAAGGTTCCAAAAAAACTGGCTTTCCACAAGTCAAAGACGAAAATTAAACCTGTATCTACTACCATACACTAAATTACAGTCAAAATTGATCAGAGATTTAAACATTAAAGCAGAAAAACTAAATCTTCTGGAGGAAAATATAGGTAGAAATCTTAAACACACAGAGGTAGTTAATAGGTTCATGAACAAAAACCAAACTGCATGGGAAATACTTCAAAGAATCAACAACTGGAGTATCATCTTTTTTAACAGTTTTCACACTTCAACAGAAGTCTCTAAGAGAATAAAAGGAAAATCCAACTAGGAAAAAAGATGTAGTTGATTGCCCCAATGACATAAGACTTTTATCTAGAACATATAAAGATTAAAAAAAAAAAAAAAAACCAACTCCAGCCCCCTAAATTCAAACACCAAATCCAAAAATGGGCATGTGGGATAAATATATATTCTTCAGATGAGGAAATATAAATGGTAAGTACACATGTGAAAAAATGTTCAACATCCTTGGTCATTCAAGAAATGCAAATTAGAAATGTTGAGATTCCATGTCACCCCAGAAAGAAGGTCTGTCATCAAGAAGTCAACTAATAGTAAGTATTGTACGGACTCGGGATAAGAGGACGCCTTCTCTGCTGTTGGTGACAGTGCAGACTGGTACAAGTACTATGGAAATCTGTGGAGTTAGGTCTCATTCTACCAGGTTATTCCCCTCCTGGTATTTTTGCAGAAGAACTGAAAACATAATACAATAGCAATATATTTACACCCTTGTTTACAGCAGCACAATTTGTCATAGCTAATTCTTGGAAGCATTAATGTCAGACCTCTGAGGAATGGATAAAGAAGATGTGATATTTTTATACAATGGTGTATTACTTGGCTGTAAAATGGGACGAATTTGAGACGTATCAATTAATGGGTGCAGCTGGAACCCATACTCTTAAGTGCAGTAACTCAGACCCACATGTGCGAAAAATCATATTGTGTCCTCAGTGTGAGAACCTGAAAGAGAAAATGAAATTTGAAGGGTACAGTGGATCCTGGAGGAAGGAAAGGAACCTATTCCAAAGGAAGGAATCAGTGAGTTGAGGGAAAGGAGAGGAGAGGGATTGGGAATCGGTCTACCTGTGCGTGTAAGCAGGGTGGTTTGGACAACTGTACGGTATAATTCTGCTGGCTTATGGGAAGGAACAGTCAGTGCTTAATTTGTTCTTCCTCCTTTTTTTCTTAATTTCTTCTTTTTTAAAATGTATTTGGTTGTTATAAAGTCTTACTACACAGCTTGGACTCATAGTGGTGTTCTTGTTTTCAGCTTTCCCAGCGCTCGCACTATAGGCATGTGCCACCAGTCCTGGATTCTGGCCAGCTCGGCCCACCTTAGGGGCAGGGCTGGCATGGTGCGTGCTGCTGGGAACTGAACCAGAGTCCATTCACTTGCCTAAGCTTTCCTAAGCAGGCACGTCAGCCCGCTGAGGCATCTCACCAGCGCATTCTTCATTTCTGAGCTATTTCTCATTTTCTTTTGCTTCTAATTTTGCATCTCTGGTAAGGTGAACAAGTAGTCGGAAGATAACACTGTGTGTTGCAGCAAATACTGTGAAATTCATATTATTTTGTTAAATGAAATTCTGTATTGCTTGAAATTTTCTGTTTTAATAGTAGTTTATGCTCTTTAAAAAATGAAATAAACCAAAAAATAAAAATAAAATAAAATAAAAATAAAAATAAGCACTGCATGCATACATGTCACCCTCCAGAATCCTTTAGGGAGGCATGCCGTTAAGTCTGGTCACTTTTGTACACATTGGCATACCTGGCCTGCTTACCTACGTGCTGAAGATTACCTCCAGGGCATTCATGGCGCTGCTGACTGTCTTCTAAGGAATATGCTGTATAGAAGAAAAATATGAATTCTTAATGTCAGTCAGAGGCAACTCAGGCCACAGCACGCTTCTGTCATTTTTGTCACCCTGAGCCCGGGACGTATTTAGAGGAGCAGAGCAATGGGGGCGGTAAGACATGCATTCAGGCTTCCCTCACCGTGCGTTCTCTGCGCCTCTTCCACTATCACTATGCTCGACTTCATCGTTGTTCTGTCACTGTGTGCCGACATGCACTGTGCGACAGTACGCCTCAAAAATGTGTTTTATGTTGACAAACTAGAGACTCAGATCTCAGCCCTTGGCTGTAACTGCGGGAGAACATGGCAGGACGAGCTCTGGGTCTTTCAGTAGGCAGTGACTCAGCACATTCCACCTTTCAGTCACAGCCCAGCCCGCCTTCTAGCCAAATCCTCCAGTCTATCCCTTCCATCTCAGCTTCAGCTTCCTTAAGATGTTTGTCTTAGTTTCCTGCCCCACCCTCGCACATTCTATCCAGGGCTTCTTCTAATGGCCACTGTGAGAAAGGAGGTACAGAATTTCAAGCCAAAAGACAGCTGAGCAGTTGGCAATACTCAAACCTTGGCCCAGAGGGTCTGCCAGCAGCTCGCACACTTAATGCAAACTGCACTCGGACATGTGAATTGTGTGAGATACTACCTGTGTATGTTTTCCTTAAATACAGTGAGTTTCATTAGTAATCTACAGGTCAAAGGTCAGTAACCACCTGTACAATGATTCCATCAGTCAGGGTAAATTTCAAGGTAAATTTATTTTTATCATTTTATGAAATGATAATTTCCTCTAGGTTTCCCTACCTTGGTGCATACAGGCTTCAGACTGGGAAATTGTAATACACCAAGAAGGGAATCAGGGCTTGCTCAAAGGCTATAATTGGGAAGAGATTCTCCAGAATCCCATGAGCCAAAACGATCTGTCTCTCTCTCATCCTCTTCGCAGGACTCCCATTCTCTGTTTGAAAGTGACTGTGGTTTGTGTAAACAGGCTCTAGAATCATTTCCCTGCTTTTAGTCTTAGCACACACCAATTTACCCTTCTATTGTAGCCAGGGTAGCTTTTAGATAGCAAATATGATGAAATAATTTACTGTCTTGAACCTGTCAGTGTCTACCAGCTACCTTCAAGACAGAGAATTTGAAATTCTTAAGAAACCTTTCAAATCACTTGGCAAGCCACCTTCGTCTCTTACACCACCTTCCCAAAGTGCTTGCAGATTAAATTAGGGACAGACCAGGAGAAGAAATGCCAAAAGCATATCTAGCACAATTTTCTTTCCATTCTCTGACTGCGTGAAGCTCACATAGGGTCGACTTTACACTTCTTGTCCCTCAACCACTATCCTATTTAATAAGCAAAGCCTAAGCATCAGAGTCTGCACTGAATCATCAAGCCTAAAGCATGGAAAGAGGATGAGAGGTTTTTCTTCATCTTTTTTGAAGACCTGACCTACTCGGAATGTAAGAATTCTGCTTCTTACTTGATGGTAGCCTGACGCCCCCTTTTGTCATTGTTCCCTTGTCCTTCAGAAAACCACTGCGAGGTTCAGTAAGTGTATATAACGAAGGCCAGGCTGTCATGCCTATGTGTTGCTGGTGCAGCAGTGGATTCTGAGAAGAGTCTTCCTCTGTTTGAGACAGAATGCGTGAGAGAGATACACATTGCAACACTGTCTTTCTTTGCAAAAGGCAATCTGCTTTCAACTTAAACTCAATTTGGAAAGTACAAGTCCAATAAATAAGGGTAGTGCTTGCCCCGCTCTCTCATTCCCAAAGACAATCAAAGCCCACACAGAGAAAGACCTGTTTACAAAGAATTTGTAAATGCCCAAGGCAAGTTATTCAAAAAACAACCTATTGGTGGACTCTGCAAATGCACAACTGATGAGCTACTTTTGATAAAGGAACTATAGCAATCGAAAAAGCAGAAATGAGGCACTTTCTATAAATGATATACTCAATGGCTCTGCTGTATGACTAGGACAAGTAAATGCATGACATGTGATTCTTGATTAATACTTAAAGCAACCTTACTTCATGGCCATAAATGTCCTCGTGCGATGTTATATATGGTAATATACATCTGAACTTTGATAAGTTCTGCAAGAGTAAAATTTATGGTTAAAACTAGACTCAAAACTAAGTGAGCCATCCAGATGAACAGCAGAGCTTCTCCTTTGTCTGCAAGACTTGATAACATTGTTCATGGCCCTCATTCAGCTCACTGGAGAAGTGTGTACTGAACCTATAAGGGGCATGGTAAGTTCATTCTTGACTGCTGAGACCCAGGTATTGGAAACCAGAAAGAAAACTGGTGTTATAATGAGTGTGACAGGTAATTATGAGGCAATGATTAAAAAGAAAAAAAAAGATTGTTTTTGATAATTTTCATGATTAGTAAAATACATAAAACAAACCAGGTATATAAAATTAGATGGTGACACATAGTGCTGACAACAGGGTCAGGAAGGGGCAAAGGATGCGGTTTCTTATCATAAGTCATGGAAGGGGAATGACCAGCACCAGGAGGGACTAAATTTCCCCTCTCAAAAAAAAACAAAGAAAGAAAGGAAAAGAAAAAGCAATCTCACAGGTTCAAAATAGAAAGGAGTAAGAGCAAGTTTTTTGGTCACAAGGTACAGAACACAACAGATGTTTTGAAGATCAAGGTCTTGAAAAAAATACAATGGAAATTAACATTTCTCCAATATTTTTCCAAAAACATCCAGAAGTATTTTGTTTAGTTTATCCTCAACATGGAGACGGCTGTGCAAGGAGGTTGCGATTCTCACTCCCATTCTGAACTCAAGGAAAATGGAATGCCAAGTGGCCACGTGACCACTCGTGGCCAGGCCAGGTCTGCAACAGGATCCTGCACACTAACTACAGCGCGGAGGTTTAGTCCAGCTGAACATTTGCCTTATTATTATTATGGTTATTTGATGGACACAGTTTCACTTATCAGTTGCATCATTTTTAACCTCTGTTTTCTTTCCATGATCACAAGCCGTGAAGAAACTGTGTGACCTACCAAGCCCAGGAGGTGTGCTATCTTTTTCCAGATAACATATGACAACTGCTCATGCAGGACAAAGGCCTCCTGATGATTCATCCAGGGCGCTGCTTATACACAGAAGTAGGAGAGCTCCACGGGCTGCCGCTAGCATCACTGAGGTTGGAGGCGGTGCTGACGTGGACTGCAATTTTTCCTGATCGGCTCTTCTTCACAAACTGCAGTTTGTCTTTGCTGTCCGCAATTTCACTTCTGTGCTTTTCCCCTGACCTTCAGGGTGTCTGGGTCCTGTACCAAATCGTGTGAAAAATGTTACCCAGATCTATTATTTATTTATTTATTTATTTACTTACTTACTTACTTAGTTAATATTTTAGAGCAGGATCTATAGGGTGTTCAGGGTCTCACTACCAGATCAGAATTGTAGTGATCTGCCTGTTTTTGTTTGTTTGTTTGTTTGTTTTATTTCGTGGTTTTTTGTTTTGTTTTGTTTTTTGTCTTTTGAGTGAGACAGGGTCTCGTTATGCAGTTCAGGCTGGTTTTCAGCCCACTTTTGTAGCCCAGGCTGGCCTTGAACTTGCGCTGATCGCCCTGCCTCAGTCTCTCAAGTGCTGGTATTACAGGTGTGTGCCTTTGCCCCCAGTTTCAGTTGCCCTCTCAGTGCGCCCCAGGGCTGGGACCGGCACCCCAGGACCAGAGATACAATCTCCGGCCATTGAGCTGGCTTGCAGGCGCTTTAGTTTCTTCACCTTCACCTTGTGGTTTACATCATTGCAAATCTAATTTAGACTACTCGGGGTCTGCCTGCTTCCTCGAGGAAATGCAAACTATTGTAGGCAGAGGGCAGTGAATTAATTGTCACAAGGATAGAACAGAACAATACGCATTATCAGGTACAGACAAGCAAAGGCCTAGCTGGGCAAGGAGCACAGTGGTCACAGAAGTGACATTTCACCCGAGTACTCTCCATCCTTCACAAAGGAGAAAGGACAGCAAAGACACTCAAGGTGGGGCAAACAGCATTGATTCTAGGGATGCTGAAGCAATTGACTTTGGCCAAGTCATCCCTGTTGACTGTTCCTGGATCTCCCTTCTACCACCTGCTATGCTCATCTTGTTTCTCCACTGACCTTGTATAAGTTTTCATCTGGTCAGGAAGACTGGGAACACACATAAGCTGACTCACGCCTCTCCTGATTCTTTTAGAAGTCTCTATGGAAAGTGGCTCTTTGTTCCTGGAAGGTCAGGGCCAGCAAGTGAGCCTTACTGACTTCCTTGTTCCTTGCCAGTGAGCTCTTTGTGGCTCCACTTCACTTCCTATCTAGAGTGGATTCCCAGAACCTAGGCACAAGGCTCCCCTGAGCATGTGCTTTGGAACAGGCTTTTCCCACAGGGACATCAGTCATTCTCAAACGACATGCAGAATCCTGCTGTTAGGAAGAGCTACGTATGCAGCTGCCGTCTCTGAGCTGGGTACTTCTTTATGCCTCAGTGTAACTATCCAACTTCAATTGCTCAAAGAACATTTATGAACCTCTATTTCCACAGCTGGAAGACAGACAATATTATCATGAAGATTTATTGGTGGAAAGATTGTTGCTGTTGCCTAAATTGAAAACAAAATGTATCCCTTTTTTCAATACCAATATTTGTTGCCATCCAGTAGAGTTATCAAGCAAAAAGACTTGAGAGTTTAATAACCTAGGATTCCACTCTCCAGTCTCAGATTTTGACTGCTTGCAGCATCATTAATGGTATGAAAGCATGTGTATAACATAGCCTAGGTGGTTCGTGATATAGTACACATGGTCCTTATCAGCGATCCAGTTGATCCCAGTGCAAGGCTGGGTGCTGTTAAGATGGTCAGAGGTATTTCAGAGGGCAGCAGGGTACTGATACCCTGTGGTGATCAACTGCTTCCCTCTGCCACTCACAGAAGAAAGCCACCAAATGCCAGGGAACACTGCAGTAGTGGTAGGATTTTCGTCTAACATGGCATATCAGCTCTGAGCACCTATGCTGACATCTAATTTAATCGAAGTGAAGACCAAGCACACCAGGATTCTAGGTTTAACCTTGGAACCCATTGTTCCAGTTGTTGTAGAAGGCGTGACTGAGCCCTGGCAGAAAAAAATGAGCACAGAGAGGTGGGAAGCATAAGAAAGTTCATCTATCCCAAGCAAAATTCTAGACGCTTGTAACTTCCCATTCACAAGCCGAATCTGGCGTCCAGCACTGGCTTCGAACAGAGTCTAAGAATGTGATACTTGGGGCTGGAAAGATAGGTCCAGGAGCTAAGCACCTGCCTGGCAAGCTCAAGGACTCAAGTTCAATCCCTGGCACCACAAGCCATGCTGGCCCCAGAACCCTAGGCACATTGTGTGGGTCCAAAACTAGGTGTGATAATGCAGACCTATAATCTCAGCACTGGGGAAGCTAAGACAGGAGTATCACTGAATCCAAGCTGCATAGCAAGACCCTGTCCCAAATAAATAAGAATAAGTAAGTAAACAAAGATTAAAAAAGAAGAAAAACTAATGTGATACCTACCATGCTGCTAATCTTGGTAGCATATCACATCTCTGACCACAGAGAAATCAAATGTAAACAAATGTATACTTATGTGTTCTAGATTGCTATCCTCCCTAATAGTATCGCTTATAAAGTGAGGCTATTACCAGACTATAATTTTAGGAAACTTCACCAGACAGAAAATAGCAGAAAAAGTAGTAGAAACTGCACACTTAACCATGATATATAAACTGTTTCATCTCATGAGTAGATAGCTTTATGGAATTTTTTTTGAGGGGGTGAAGTCTGTGAAAGCATTCTGATACTCTTGTTAGTTCCCTGTTACAACTAAGTTGGAATCTAAGTTATGATCGTAATTATGTGATCTTGCACAAGACTAATCTCCTGTACTTGGTTTCCAAATCCCTGAGTAGAAAAGTGGGTGTGAGAATTTCTCAAGTCTCTCCCACTTCTGACATTCTAATGGATAACCCAGTTACCTAGGTTTCTTTGAAGTACTTAAGGCAATGCTAAAGTATGATGTCATGCTCTGGGAAATGATTTAGCATTCTGCTTTTAAGTCAAAAAAGTCTCGCGCATGACTGTTCTTTTAACAGACACGAAATCTTGGTGATTTTGCTAAAGCTAAAAATAGATGCTCTTTGAAAAGAGAAGAGTCATGTTGTTTATAAATAGCAAGCCTTTAACTCTGGGGTGAGTTCGGCCAGAGAGAGCAGCTTAAACGGAAATTCTCAGAAGTAAAACTGCATCCACTTAACTGGTTTGAGAAGAATCTAGCTTCAAGATTAGAGCTACGGAGTTGCCTAAAGAAGTAATATGAAGATGAAGAATTAAGAATCTTTAAATTCTGAGAACAAGAAAATGTGTATTTAGTAATTATCATTTCATAGCAGAGGACAGGGAAACTTAGAGGAATTAGGCTTTTGATCAGTAGCGCAGGAGGGGAGAAGCTGGCAGGGGACTTTATCTGGCTAGCTCATTCCATGCCACTGTCTCCAAATCTTACGTCAATTGTGAGCAACAGTTTATCATAACTCCAATGTGAGACACACAAGAAGGAAGAAGGGGAGCGTATCTGGAGAGAGTTCGGTGTGGGCGAACCAACCCACTTACCGAAGGGACGCACGGAGCAGAGGTTCGTGTGCTGCCCTAGTGAGGAACTCTGGGAGAAATCCAGCACAGTGTTAGCGCCCAGAGGCCCATGCCATGCTTGGGAGGACAAGCGCATACCTAGGTGATGTCAGAAATAAGAAGTGCTTGCGGGAATACACAGCAACCATTTCTTCACCATCCGCAGCACCTGACTGTGGCTGGTATCTGGCAGGTGACGTTTTGTGGTAGTTTTACTTTAACTTCTATTTTCTTATGTACACATACCTGCCTTCCACAAATTTTATATTATACAAAAGTACAAATTTTTGAAGGGCCAATTTACTTAAAGAGATATGTGATATAATAAATGTTGTACTGTTAATTTAAGGTGACGTGACTGACTTCTGGAGATTGTTTTAGTAGTACAAACTTTACTTTTTAGTCAGATTTACATTCACAGGAGAATTGGTAGACTACTGGACAATTATATGTATCCTAATTCCTTTTCTTAGCTTCTCCACTTACTGATACTGATGTCTTGTATTTGCTATAGTCGACAAACCCACACTGATGTTATTATTCAAAGAGAATTTAGGTTAAGGTTCACTCACGTGCATTTCTTTGGGTTTTTACAAACACATAATGGCATGTATGTACTAAACTGTGTCATGTACCCAAGATCTCCTATTTTTCAGTGATTCACCCTAATTTCTCCCCAATGAGTCCCTTATAAATGCTGTGTATTTCAGAATGTTTATAATTCTGCTTTTCCAAGAATACCTTGAAATTCTAGCACCATTTTCAGACTGACTTTCTTCACTTACTAAAAGGCATTTCATAGTCCTCCAACGTCTTTTTTTATGCATTCTCTAAAGGGTCTACAGGGTCTCACTACGCAAATGGGACTCGTAGTGCTCCACTTGTTTTCAGCTTCCCAAGCCCTAGGATTACAGTCGTGCACTACCACACCCAGTCGCAATCACCCTCTCAGCTCAACTCAGGGGCAGGGCTGCCACTGCACACTGGGGATCGAACCCTGGCCACTGCACTCTGCCTAAGCAGGTGCTTTAGTCTGCTATGCTATCTGGTCGGCTCCTCCAATGTCGTTTGTGGCATTCTTTTCTATGAATCATATTCTATTCCATTGCTATTTTAATTAATCTATTGACACATAGATGATCACTTTCAAGTTTTGGCAACTATAAGTAAAACTGTTATAAACATTTTGTGTGGACGTGCTTCCAACTCATTTGGAAAGATTCCAAAGAGCTCATTTATAGATCCTGTGACAAGAGTATTTTGGGTTTTGTAAAAATATTTCAAATTGTATTTCGATGGGGTTTGACCCATTTTTCACTTCATCCAGCAAGGAATGAGACTCCCTGCCATTCCCCTCTTTCACCAGTCTGGTCTAACACAAACACTGATTTGGCCATGCTGAAAATGATATGCCATAACACCTTGTTTTCACTTGCAATGTGATTACATATATATTAAGTATCTTTTAATCTCCTTTGTATCTTGTTTATTAATGTATCTGGCACCCGCGGTGTCACTCACAATTTACCAGAGAAAGAGACATGACACAAGAGACATAATTGCATATAGATTACAATACTGGCTTGTGATGGCCTGCCACAGAAATGCATGAGGAAGAGTGCAGACGGGATCTGTACCCAGGAGGCTGCACAGCCCCGTCCCAGGAGTACAGCTCATTGCATTGTTGCCTGTCAGTCTATACCAGGAGGTTGACAGTCCTTCAATGGAAGGCTGAAAAATCCACGCTGGAAGGAAGAGGAGTCTGTTTTGGGAGATGAAGAGTCTGAGAAGGAAGCTGAACTGCCTGTGCCGGAAGCCAGGACATGACATCCAAGCTGATGGCACATATTGGAGCTTCTCTGAAGAACCAACAGCCAATTGTTTCCTTATTTCCCTTTTATTGCATGCAAGCCACCTGCCCTGGAGGAGGTCTTTTGCACCCACACCATCCCCTGACCTACTCTGGCACACGTTGAGGATGTTTCCAAGGTAAAGACCCTGGGCAAACTTGTGAAATTGACATAATGAACAACATCTTAGAGTAGTAAGAGCATGTGCAGACTCCCTAGGAGGCAGAACTGCTGAGTAACTTCATTAAGCTCCTAGGCTTTGCATGGATCAACCACTAGACCTGCTTTTTACCTTGGTTGCATTTTGAGGTTGAGTTGTAGAGGGTCCTTTGATTCTAGTTCGTTATTAGATAGGTGCTTTGCTAGACTTGGTCATTGGTTCATTTTTCTCTGAGCAATTCTTCCAGGATAGAAGTATTTTAAAATACATTTTAACAAGCTTATTTACCTGTTTTTCTTGCCTACGGTTTATATATAAGAAGTCAACATCACATCCAGCATCATCTAGATTTTCTCAGTTATTCCTTTTGTCTCTTTTGTGGTCTTTCACTTTAAAAGCAGCTGTGTTTGGGGTTAATCTTTATGAAAGGTGGAGGTTCTGCTGTGGAATCTCTTTTGACGTGGATTGGCATCTGCCTCAACACCCTTTGTTGCGTTGACTGTCCCCTCTCCGTAGGGCTCTTTCTGTCCTTTCTTAGAGACCAACTGGCTCTGTTGTATCACTCTGTTTTCAGCTGGCCTACACATGTGTGTAAATCTACTTGTCCCTACAGTTACACTGCATTGTCCTGATTGCAACAGATTTATAGGAAGCCTGAAAGTGAGAGGGCCGTAACTTTTTGATTTTGAACAGTATTTCTCTTTCAGTGCTGTTTAGTCTCTTGTGTGCCCTTTGTTACCGTGTATGAAGTTTTGAGGCAAATTGTCAACATCCACACAATAACTTTTATGAGGTTATTTTAGATTTGTTTGAGTCTATATGAGGTTGGGTACAGGTGGCATTTTGACAAAGTTGTTTTCCCATCCATGAACATAGAACATCGGCATTTATTTAGTAATTTGGTGCAATTCATTTATACATAAAGAATATGTTGCATCTATGATTGCATTTTACATGTTCAGTAAATATATACTCACATATTGTCGTTGCCGAAATTATGAAAACTCAAAAGGAAAGATGCAGTAAGATAGTAATGACTAGTAATGGAGTTCTACTATAAAGCCACAGTAATGTCATGTCAGATAAGATAAACAACATCGGTTTCCTAGGATGATGACAGATTAGCAGTTAGTTAACTAGGTAAGTGGTGAGGGAAATTTCCAGATGAGTTGCAGGTGTCTGTTTGCCTATATGGCTTTGTATTTTTGGCGTGTAGTATAAGAGGGCATTCCAAAGTTGTGGAAAAGTAAGAATGTTGGAAGATTTTCAGGACAGTGTACTTCTCTTGCTTTAGTGTTTCAGACAATCTAATTGAAAGAAAGCCTCTAGCAATGAGAATGTAAGATGTGCAGACAAAATTAATGAAATATAAGTTGGTTTAAGTGATGATAACAAGATTGATTTGCTGTCGAAGAAGAGAGCCGTGATTTGTAAAATAAAATTCAGGGAGGAATTTCATGTAATTTCTGCAGGCAATATTTCTATTCCTTTCCCTTTTTGTACTGATAACATTATTGAAAAGTCTCACATAAGTGTATTCTCACATGTGTATTTAACCATTCAGCTACTCAACATGGGTCTTGTTGCACCCTGGGTACAGGTAAGACGTGGAGGAGTGTAGATTTAAACAAGTCTGTGAAAATCCTTCCCCTAAAGTGCTGCGTAACATTTCCTACTTCCCTAAGAGTGCCCCTCTTGATTGACAGGCAGAAAGTTAAGATCCAGAAGTTCCTTTCCTGTCTCCTTAGGTAGGATAAAGGCATAGAAGGTTGCATGTCCCAGGTTTCCCTGGCAAGACCAAGCTCCAGTTGCCCATTCTGCTCTTCCACGTGGAATCACACCTTGTGTTTCTTTCTCTCTCTAACTTGTTTGCTTTCTTCTCTCCCCCACCAGTGTGGCAGCAAGCAGGGTTACCTCCCCACCTCCCAGTGAGCTCCTTAATTCAGCTTCTTATTTCAGAAGCCATTTATTTGTGAACCCAACTTAAGAGTCAGCTTTCACCCAGGAATGAATACAGCAGAATATGTAATCACTGTTTTGGTTATGTTTCTCTTGTTGATGAGACAAAATGTTCTACACTCAAAATTAAAGAAGGAAACATTTATTTAGATAATAGTTGTGGAGGTTTCAGTCCATAACCAGCTGACTCCAAGTAAGATGTCATAGTAGAGGGGCAACAGTTCAAGCGGGAGGAGGCACAAGAGCGAGCAAGAGCAAAGAAATGAGAATCAGCCTCTTTTTCCCCCTTGTAGTATATCTAGGCTACCTGACCTTGATGGATGTAGCACGCACATCATTTCCATGCCCTCCTCTCTCACAGGCTTTCTCTGTTTACAAAAGGAGGACCCTAACTCCCTACCATATCACTTCATTAAACATCTAATGTTTTCAAGTTGATACAATGGATCAATCATCACAATCCACCTTTGGCACCCAGGCACATTTAAGCTTATTTCCATATATAAAGATATGTTTATTCTTATAATTTCATAGCTTGAACATTGCCACATAGGTTTAAAAATCCTGAATAATCAGTATCAAATCTGTCAACATTATGTTTCAGAATAATAACATCCCACCCCTAGTCCCCCAAAGACTTATTTGAATCTCCTTATATATTTATATATTTTTTATTTTTTTAAATATTTTTAGGAAAGGGTCTACAGGATGTTCAAGGTCTCAGTACTAGATCAGACTTATAGTGATCTGCCTGTTTACAGATTCGCCAGAGCTGGGATTACAGGCATGTACCACCACACTCAGTCTCAATCAATGTCTCAGTGCACCCCTGTACAAATGAAAAATTAAACACTTCCAACTTGCTGTAGAAGATCCAACCTCTGGCCCATGTGCCTGCTTGCACGTGCTTTAAACCACTGAGCTATTTGGCTGGCCCTACTTGGATCCCTATATGCAAATAGAATTTATTCCATCTCTACAGGTTGCTAAAGTCCTAATAGTGTCAGCATTGCTGAAGATCCAAGTCCCAAGTCTCCTCTGAGATTCAATGCAAAGTGTTAGCCGTCAGCTCCTGTACAAATGAAAAGTTAAACATTGCCAACTTCCAATGACACAAGATCAACATTTTCCTTCCTGAGGTTAAAAACAGGAGAACATAAGAGATGGCCTGAAAGCATCCCAAGAGGCAACAAGTCTCCGCCTTTTGCAACCTGACAACTGCTAAAAGTGACAGAGGAGAAAGCCACAGAGTACCATGTTCCAGAACAGTAGCAGCATAGAAAATTTGTTCCTCAAAATTGGATTCAGAATGCCCAGCGAACCAGGCACTCAACATCTGCAGGTAAGAGGGAGGAAAGCCTGACTACTTCCAGATTCAGATTATAGTCTCAAAAGCCATAAATCTTATTTATGATTCAAATATAAATTCATCACTCACCTAGGAATGAATTCAGGAGACTATATGATCACGCTAAGAGACTGTGAAAGATCTGCAAAGAGCGTGAATGTCTACCTATAGATGAGCTTTTCATGCTGTGCTTCAAGTCTCATTGTTTTGCCTTGAGATTACTATACACCAACGTTAGAGTTCAACCTTCGCATCCCAAAGGAAATGCCATTTTGAAAATAGTTAAAGCAGCATGAGGTTTGGGAATGATAATGCATCAATCATGCTGCCAGGAGTCTCAAGATTGCTCCTGGAATGGGATGAGTGGGAGTGGATAGACTGTGGGAGACATTGGCTGCTGAGGGTTCCGAGAGCTCGCACTGACTACTGCACCCTCACACGCTCTACTTGGGAGTTAGAGGACTCCCACAGGGAGCTACTAATGTGCCTCTTGATGTATCAGCCTCTGATGAAGTTTCCAGAGATGCCATATCTAAGCGTATAACCTGTAAATTTCAGCAGTCATATGGCAGACTTCTAACAGTCATTCTATTTGGTTTTTTCTTTTTTTAATAATAATCTCTGGAAGATGAGGAAGCTTCATGACCTAGCCTGTTGGCAGTGGGTCTGATAGATCTGCTCATAAATAAAGTCCTTGTGCCTAGATTAGCACTCAAGGTAACAACCTAACATTTGACGAAGAGAAGGAGGACTGTGTGATTCAGGGCTCTAAACCTGATCACCTGTGCAGAGTCCACAGGTGTTGAAGACTTACCCCCATGAGACAGTGCAGCGGCTGGCTGGCTATTTCTCTTTTCTTCCAGCTGATGGATCAATCTGTGTGGTGTGGAGATAAGGGAATGGGTAGAAGCACAGAGTAACCAAGAAGCAGCAGCAGAAGGATCTAAGAGGAGCTGCGTGAAACAAAAGAACCTGGCATCGGTGATCCTCATCATCTCTTCTGGAAAGCAGTGGAATAGCAATCACTGAGCTGGGAGCTGCATGCTCAGGGGAAGGATGTTGATCCTCTCTCTCTGCAACCAGAAGACATCTAAAGTTCATGCACCTGAATCCCAGCTCTAAAGTGGGAGTTAAGATGCCACGAACATTCTATGGGATACATTGAGATTTTACACATCAAATTGATGGAACATCGTAGACAATGAATAGCATTTCCCTTACTGCACACAACAACCATGCTAGTGGACTTGACAAAGATTCTCAATGATGTGTTGACTAAAAGATTCAATTTTGGGAGTGATGCATTAAAAAAATTCTCTGTAGATGATTTGAAAAAGAGCGAAATGTGAAAGCAGTCATTGTTTTGTTCAGAACTTATGAATGCACACAGTTAACTATCTCACACACATGGCTCCCCCCACTGTGCTTATCTTTCTAGACAGCATTATTCTGCTGTAGAAGCAGAAAGCTCTGTTCACTGAAATAGGCATCATCCAAAGAAACATTTTAGTAATGGCAGGGATACAGACCCAAGTGGGTCTGTAAAGCTGAAGACCCTATAAGAAAAAAGTTTCAGGGAAAATAAGGTGCAACTTACAGATGAAGTCAGTGGCAATCCTTGGTAAAGGGCGAGCTGTCCTTGGAGAACACGCTATTCCTGGAGGTGGAGAAGCGGAGCTTCATCTTCCCGCAGCCTGGCTCTAACACACTGTGTTATCCTCTCCAAATGATGGCATCAAGGACAGTACTTTACTCTGGATACTTCTTCTCAGTCCCATGTCAGTGCCGGGTAGCTGTGCAATTTCTCAGTATGTTCCCTAATTTCAGTAAGAATGCATCCACCCCTAGTCCCAGGGGCAGTGCACTCACTGTGCTGAGGAAAATAAGAAGTCAATCCTTTTATATGTATTGTTCTGAATATGATGCATGCAGCTAGGAGCACTTTCTGAGGCAGAGAATTTCATGAATACAACTCTCAGCTAAAATTACACTGAAAGATTATGGATCTATAATTACTTACCTAATGCAAATTGTTTTTCCTGAAACTATACCACTCCACACAAAAGAGTAACTACATAAATAATTTTGTTGAAAAATGAAGTCTCTTGTTGGAGATAAAAGTGTTTCATTGAATGTCAATCACTTGATTTGCTCTTACACACACACGTACACACTAAAAAGAGAGATTAAAAACTAATGAGGAAAAGCAGAAGAAAGCCAGATCTGTGATGCTATGCCTGTTTTGTTCAGTCACAGGCCTTCAGGAAGGCTTTCAATTTATGTTTACTGAAAGTTTAATCCAAGTTACAGCATGACCCCTTTTGGCCAAGAGGGACTGGGCTATAACTTGTGTGTAGGCAAGTTGGCAAACATTTGCCATTTTGCTCCCAGTGTCCTTATAAAGAAGGAGAGATGCTATTTTAAAAATAGCAAAAGGAATTTATGTGTTTGATTTTTATTAGTTTAATAAAACCTAAGTAGCAATCATTGATGAGACAGTTGTTACTTTCATAGGAATTAGTGAACGTGGCATTCTTCAAATGGAGACAGCTATCTCCACTCTGATATCCTTTCTAGAAAGGTAAACACTTCATTCTTTCATAATTACTTTGCATAGGGAACTTTTTTTTTTTTTTTTTTTTTTTTTTTTTTTTTTTTTTTTTTTTTTTTTTTTTTTTTTTTTTTTTTTTTTTTTTTTTTTTTTTTTTTTTTTTTTTTTTTTTTTTTTTTTTTTTTTTTTTTTTTTTTTTTTTTTTTTTTTTTTGTCTTTTTGAGACAGGGTCTCACTCTGCAGTTCAGGCTGGCCTTGAGCTCACTTTTGTAGCCCAGGCTGGTCTCGAACTCGCACCGATCCTCCTGCCTCAGCCTCCCGAGTGCTGGGATTACAGGCGTGCGCCACCACGCCCGGCCATAGGGAACATTTTGAACTTCAATTGCTGAACTACCAGAAGATATCCCCTCTCAAACGTTCCTATACATGCATGGTTATATAATTCCTCACATCTATTGTGCATCAATAATTCAGTGGATCTTTGAAGAAATGCTCGCGAATGGATAATGAACAACAAAGCACTTGTTACCAGGTGCATTGCAGAAATGGGATGCAGGACGCGGGAGTCTTCCCCCTCATAGGCTGAGGACAATGATTACAGAGATCACTGCACAAAGAAACTGTAGATACGTGTCAGACAGTTCCCCTCAGTGTGTTTGTGTGTGTGTGTGTGCACATGTGTGTGTCACAGAAGAAACATGAGATTTCAAATGGTCACTTGTGTAATATCCCGCCCAATCTTTGCATCCTTATGAAGTCTCAGGATAGGGAATTCCGCTTTAGTGAGTGGGGTATGGAAATATTTGAAGGAAAGCACTTCAAACCAAGCACCAAAAGGTGCTTATTAGTCTGTCAGTCAGTCAGTCAATCAGTCGGTCAGTCAGTCAGTCAGTTATGACCCATTAATCTGAGATTCAGGTTCTATACATGTGCATTTCTGGGTGTTCAAGCATTATTTTGGGCTGGGTCAAAAATGTTTGTACACTTGACTCTAGACTGAAAACCTAATGGTGCCCCAAAAGCACCATCTTTCTCCTTCTCTAATATCTTTCTTCTCTTCCTCTTCTTTCATTTAGTTAATGGAGCTAACTATACAGCCGTGTCCATCTAGTTCACAAATGAACCATGTTCAGACTCAAGATTATAAGTGTTCTCGTGAATTATCTTACATTGTTCCTTTAAATACAAACTCCAAGCTCATTCTCACAGTAACATGTTCAGAAGTGTGTCTACAGCATAACCTCATCCATTATGTGGTACTACCACAGCTTTTCTCAGTCACTATTTAGAAAAGTTAGATTCAAAGCCAGCATCTTTGATTTTTAAATCTATCTACCTCCTCAGATACTGCTTCCTGTTGGCGATGTGAACACAAGGATAAAATAGATTAAATATAAATGTCTTGTCATCTAGATGATGTCCTTTTTACTTCTAGTAATTACATATGAAGTTAGGGTAATAAGGAGCTACTTAGATTTTCAGAATATGTAAGACACTCTTGTAATTAAGAATATACAGGTCTTGCTTTAACTTGCCCTTAACCACCCAGCAGAAAAGTTTAAACACAAGGCATAAATTGTAAAGCTAGATTAGTATGCTGAGTTGTAAAAGGCTTAAATCAGCAGCTTCTGATGCTGCGAGTTCTGCCAATAACCCACTGAGATTATGGAATATTGGACTATGTATATAGGTACTTTCACTTAGTTCAATGAAAAGGGAATTTTGAGTGGAAAAATTATCATGCCTACATTCTGTGCTCTGTATAACTATTATGGGGACAGCAATATGCCTTGTATCAATTATTGGGAATATACTATCAATGTGTTTTGAAACTGTCATTTCATTATTTCTTTAAAATAATAAAAAATAATATGAACATCGTTTAGAGACTAGGACTTTGACATTCTGGTCAGAGAGTTAGAGAAGGTGTGCACCCCACCTGTGAGGCTGTGGCCCCTCCGACAAGGTCAACCCAACTACGGGCGCTCAGCAATCTGCCTGTCATTGAATTGTGACCCCAGTTGTACCCTGTCCCTGCTAGAGATGGAATGCAGAGTTGGGGACACCTGAGGTAGCATAAGGGAAATGGGTATGGTTAGTAAAGAAGAAATATTTTACATCAGTGTTAAACCCCACATGATCTTTCATTTTATTTTAGATTTTATTTTAGATTTTATTCACTCTATCTTATTCTTACACTAGGGAAACAATACTATAGTTGCTCATACAGGTCTGATTTATTTTATTTACAGTGCACTCTCTAGTCACATCCATTCACCTACAAAAGCAGCAAGCTTATCTTTTTTATAGCTGAGTAATACTCCACTGTGTAAAAGTAGCACATCGTTTTAATGTTTTTCTTAGTTGAAGCATTCAGTTTGTTTCCAAGATTTAGCTAAGACAAACTGTGTTGCTATAAGCACGAGCACACATGTATTGCTATGGTATCCAAAACTAGAGGTAGTTTTCTGACACCTCTATAGAAGATAGCTTGCAGAAACTGGTCTCAGAAGTTTTGGAGAAGCGTAGTGCATAGAAGAAAGATTGCATCTTAACTCTTCCCAGAATATGTTAAATAGAAGAAAAAAAAAAAAGAAAAAAGAAAAATCATAATTATCAAAGATGAC
The DNA here is from genome assembly GCA_004027025.1 of Myocastor coypus. Classification (NCBI taxonomy): domain Eukaryota; kingdom Metazoa; phylum Chordata; class Mammalia; order Rodentia; family Myocastoridae; genus Myocastor; species Myocastor coypus. The sequence goes on from PVJA010006010.1 coordinate 74,034, forward strand.
CAAACTGACCATAAAAAGCTTCCGGTTTCTGAACGCTTGCCGCGCTATGGCCTTGCACTGTAGCTCACTTTAAAAAGGAACCGAGCACTTTTCTCCCTATCCCACAAACGTTTGAGCCATGCGACTTGCTTTGTTCAAGGAGGCACCAGCAAAATCCCTCAAGCAGAAAGCACAGAAGCAGTTGCGTGCCTGGTTCTCGCAACCCTGCTGTTGTTCTCTGAGAGAGCCTGGCTGGTCTGCCGCACCAGGGGAGGGGCATGCGGCAGAACAGGAGCCAAGCGGCTGCCAGCCCACCAGATGCCGGCATCCCAGCCCTCAGCTAAGAGCAGGTGCCAGCTTGTCTCTGTGCTTCCATGGATGCAGAAGCATCCAGCTGCGGATCTGACCAGAAGAACCCTGTGGCGAGCCCAGGGCTGATGTTCAGTAGCCCAAAATCTGGGGTAGTCCGAAGCCCATTAGCATGGGCACCCAGAGGACACGAGGGGAGGTCGGGCCATCCACTTCTTTAAAATACATCTAAGACAATTTGCAGGAAGTATTATTAAGAATGTGTTTCGTTGACTGGAAAATGGAGCAGCAGCTGGTGCTAATGGTTCCATTGGTCCAGTGGTTCTCAGCCTTTCTAATACCGTGACCCAGCAATACAGTTCCTCATGTTGCAGTGACCTCAAACCAAAAAATAATTTTGGTGGCTACTTCAAAACTGTAATTTTGCTACAGTTATGATTGCCGATGGCTTTAGGCGACCTCTGTGTTTTGACCCCCTCCGGGGTCGCAACCCATAGTGACTCTGCTGTATGGGAAATATGCCAAGAGCTTCCTTCACCAGAGCCAACTATGAGTGACTGGTAGTCCGGGAACATGGATTCGATTTACCTGGAATGGCCTCTACTGTCATGAAAGAGGTCGCAGGAACTTTTACGGGCACAGAAGAAAGAAAGTAAAGGATCAGCCCATTTTCCAAATGCATTAGTGGGGACATTAAGCAGGCAGGCTACGGCACAACTGGAAAACCTCTTCTTCGAGTTTCCAATATTATCTTACTTCATTCTAAGCCTTAACTTTGAGCGGGCTAGAGGTCTCCTCAGCGTAGAGATCAGCGTTGCAGGAGATATGAGTAGCAGCTACCAGGACGCCAGGCCGGCTACCGAGGTTGAGAGAAAACGGCCGTGAAAGAGCCTCAGACAGCCCAGGGGAATTTGGGCGTCTGGGCTGTCTCTTCAATCACCATGTTTTGAGTCAAAGCCAAAGAGCTTGCAGGATCTTTAATGCAGGCGTGGCCTCTTCAGGGAAGCAGCTCCACAACAACATTGTGCGATTCGCTAGAGACGGGGCTACACACGTGTCTCAGATACAGGTTCTGCCTCCTTGCATGCAGAGCCCTCCAGTCTCTCTGAGCCTCAATTTCCTCATCTGTAAAATGGAACTGAAGCCTAATATATATATATATATATATATATATATATATATATATATATATATATGTGTGTGTGTGTGTGTGTGTGTGTGTGTGTGTGTGTTTTCTTTTTCTTCTTCCTTTTCTTCCTCCTCCTCCTTCTTCTCCTCCTCCTCCTCTTTCTCCTCTTTCTCCTCCTCCTCCTTCTTCTTCTCCTCCTCCTCCTCTTTCTCCTCTTTCTCCTCCTCCTTCTTCTTTTTCTTCTTCTTCTTCTTCTTTTCTTCTTCTTCTTCTTCTTCTTCTTCTTCTTCTTCTTCTTCTTCTTCTTCTTCTTCTTCTTC